>LBNU01039030.1:90458-100658 GCA_014162995.1 Artemisia annua
GACCCGTTCTTAGGAATCCCCTCCCAAGAATGAGAGGAACCCGTAGGTGTGCATCGAAATCAACAATAACGAAATCAGCCGGAAAATGGAACTTTCCTACTTTCACAAACACATCTTCGGCAATGCCGATGGGACGACATATAGAATGATCTGCAAGCTCGAGAGTCATGCAGGTAGGAGTAAGTGCCGAAAGAGAAAGTTTCTTCCACACTAAGTGAGGCATCAGGTTGATGCTTGCACCAAGATCGGCCAAGGCAAAGCATTCAACAATTCCCGGGAAAATGCAAGGAATGAGGAATTTCCTGAGATCTCCAAGCTTTTCAGGAAGCCGTTTCAACAAGACCGCAGAGCAGTTCTCGTTTAATGGAGTGTTTGCCATCTCAAAGAGTTTTTCCTTGTTGTTAAGCAAATTCTTGATTATTGATGCAAACTTGGGCATCAGAAGAAGAGCATCCGCGAAGCTAATGTCAAAATGTAATTCTTTAAAGATTTGGAAAAATTTGTCCAGTTGGTGACTAGCTTTTTCACGGAGCTTCTGATCTTGTAAACGTGATGGATAAGGAATCGAAGGCTGGGGAACGTGATTTTCAATGGGAACAATTGGAGGTTCAAAAACAACTCCAGGTTTTGATTTGGGTTTTGGGACCGGGATAACTTGAGGGTGGACGTCATCGGTACCTCCGTTATTAGTAGGAAGTACCGTGTCCGGGGTAACCTCAGGTTCTAGTTCAGCTACCTCGGGAGAAAGAGAAGAAGGGGTAGCAGGAGCCGTGGGTCCTTTGTATGAAACTCCACTTCGGGTTGTGATCGCTTTAACATCGCCCCTCGGATTAGCGATCGTGTTGCTAGGAAGTACTCATGAGCCCGAGGGTCGATCATTTAAAGACTTCTTAAGTTCAGAGATTTGGCTGACCAATAACCGATTCGTTTCCTCTTGAGATTTCATGAATTGTTTCAACAACTCATCGGAGGAAGACTGGGGTTGAACAACATTTTGATTCTGGTTTTGGTTAGGAAAATTTTGAGCACGGTTATTTTGAAAATTTCCTTGATGTTGGTTGTTGTTACCCTGAAAATTGTTTCCCTGATTATGAAAATTACCCTGATTATGAAAATTCCAATGATTATTGTGACCTTGATTTCTTTGAAAATTTCATTGGTTTTGAAAACCCTGATTATGACCGGAATTGAAATTCCCTTGGTTGTTAAAACCTTGGTTCATTCGATTTTGGTTCCGATGAAAATTCTGGTTCCGGTTTTGAGCATTATGGTTTTGAGACTGATTAAATCTGGGTGGTCCGAGGAAATTGTTGGAACGATAGCTTAAAAGATTGCGGTCCCCCTGTGGTTGGTAAGAGTTACCCCCCGCATTGTAGGAACCTTGAGCACCATAAACGTTCTCTTGAGTGAAGCCACCGGTGGCACTCAGTATAAGGATGTGGACCACCACATGTTTCACAACTGTGACTGACAGCTCTGACTTGATGGTTGATGTTTTGATTAGTTTGATGCATTCTCAACATAGTAGTGGACAGATCATCCATCTTTTTTGTGAGAGCAGCTATTTCAGAGGAGGCTGGATTGACAGATTTACATGAATCATTCCTCTCAGCTGAGGAATCCCAAAAATTGTGGTGGGCAGTCATGTTATCAATGAGATCATAGCACTCCTCGAGGGTCCTTTTCATAAAGGTCCCTCCAGCAGCAGCATTGATCGTGTCACGATGACGAAGAGTCAAACCATTGTAGAAAGTATCTATGATGGTGACAAGAAGCATGTTATGATTGGGACATCGATCAATTGCAAGCTTATAGCATTCCCATGCCTCAAATAAGGACTCATCGGGAAGCTGTCGGAAGTTGCTAATATCATTTCTCAACTTAGTTACCATGGATGGTGGAAAGTATTTTTGCTAAGAACTTGGTAACTATTTCATCAAAAGTATGAATTGAATTCTTCGGGAGACGATCAAACCAGGCAGTAGCATGATGAGTGAGGGAATATGGAAAGAGGTGTAAGCGAAGGCCGTCTTCGGTGACGCCATTTTGCTTCATACTCTGGGTGACGGTTAAGAATTTATCGAGATGCTTGTTTGCATCGTCACCCGGTAAACCATGGAACTGACACGAATTCTGGACCTTCTGGATCACGTGGTGCTTGAGTCCAAAATCCGTGGAATTGATAGTAGGTGGTGCAATGGGTCCTCCCCTCCCCTGCATGGTGGGTTGACATAGCTCCTCCATCATTCGGAGATCAGGAGCTACCTCACCAATTTCAGAGTTGGGAGGGGGTGGAGGTGGTGGTGGGTCATCGTCAGGCATTTTTACGGGTGTTTCTTCAATAGCTAACAAGTCAGCTATGCTTCTTTGACGAATTCTCCTGTACTGGGAACGAGTGCGCATGCACTAAAAATATTCACAAGTAAAACAAGACCGAGGCAAAACAACAGTGAACTTAAACCAATAACCACAGTGTGAATGGCTTCTTTAAAAAAGGTACACCAATTCACAAGAGTACAAAGGCAAGTTTTAATCTTATGTTTGGGAACTTATTAATGGTCATACACCCAGTTGGGTTGTATTCTGCCTTGATTTGCGGTGGTAATATTTTACGTATTTATTTAACAAGAAAACGAATGTTTTTGGCTTTTCGGGGGGTGTGTGAAAAAACTTGGGAATTATTTTTGGAATCGGTTCGTTAACCGAAATCGTTCTTTTAAGACTACTCGCAGGGTGGCGGGAGAGAAGAATGGATCTCTCTTCGGTTCGCAATTTAATGTCAGAACCTCCGTATTCCACCTGTATAGGTTGTAATCTTAAACAATCAAAGTAATTTAACTTCACGATTTGTTTTGTTGTTTATGATTTTTTTGGTGTTGTTAACACTTTAGGAGAAGTGTTAATGACTGTTTTTTTGATTTGATTAAGATTTTTTCAAAATTTTTTACAAGTGATGTGATTTGTACAAGGAGGGTTTTGAAAACCACTAAACATAAACGTTTTAAAAACACGCAACAACCTCCCCGGCAGCGGCGCCAAAATTTGACTCCTCCCAAATAGTCAACTAAGTCAACCAGGTGTTCCTGGTCAACTAAGACAGGCTAAGAGAGAGAGGAGAGATCAATTTATGATCCGTTGAAAGCACAGTGTTCTCACGGGTCGTTTAGTCCCAACGAGATTGAAATTGTGTTTTGGAAAAACGTTTAGGGAATGAGTGATCAGGAATAGTAACCAGATTAAGATTTTGCTTGATTTTTACACTAGTGATTGCTTGGAATGATAGTGAAACAGATTTAACAAACACAAAATTGCAAATAATCCTAAAAACCTAAAAGCGTACTGAAAAATTGGAAATATACAAAAATAAACTACAGGGGTGAAAATGAATTTTTTACAAACTTAATATTAAAAGAAAATTTTATAAAAAAAGAAAAATATTTTTTTGATTATTTTATTATTTTTTATTAATTAAAAACTATTTTAATACTTAAAAACTATTTAAATTACACTAATATTACCAAAATATCAAATAAACCTAAAAAATTACAAATTCACTTTTAAAAAGTCTAAATTACCTTAAAATAATTTTAAAAACTAAAATTATATGTTTTTGACTTTTTGTGGATTTTCTATTAATTAATTACTAATTAAAACTAATTAACTAGTTTAATTTATGAAAATTAGAAAAATAACTTGGAAAATTATGAAATTTTTTAGAAAACTAAATTATTGCTACAGGAACCTAGGAAAATTATAAAAACTTGATTGCAACTATTATTTGATTACTTAACTAATTACTAAGTTAATTGTTATAAATTACTAATTTAACTATTTAATCTAAGAAAAATAGAAAATGAACAGGGAAAATTATGAAAAATTTCCTAAAATTATTTTATGACTTATAACACCTAAGAAAATTATAAAAACCTACTGTTGTTAATTAAAATTTAATAAAACTAATTAATTACTAATATTACCTATTTATTATTTAATCTAAGATTAATTATAAAAAATACTAAATGATAAAAGAAAAATCTGGAAAAATTACTAAAAATCCTATGGGTGAACAGGAACTTATGAAAATTATGAAAATGAAAATTGCTTTTTGAAAAAGCTGAGCAATAACCCAAATGGCTTAAATATAAGCTATCACTTTATTAAAAGTGATTATTTTTGGATTTTTCTTTTTGACAGATGAATATATGATGAAAATAAGCAACTTTAATGAAAACACTTTTTACAAAACTTAAAAATAAGCAATTTGCACCCCTAAATAGCTTAACAAACTTATTTTTGGATTTTTGATTATGCAAAAGCTCTTTATCAGCTCTACAGTACAAAAAAACTACAAATTAAGATGCAAACAACTTATATGAACACAATTTAAGCCAATGGAATGAGAAAAGTATACTGGATAAGCTAAAATAAGCAAATAAGCAATTCCAAATATCACAGATGCAAAACAGACTAGCGAGGCTTATTCAAGCCTTTGTAGGGTCCACAAATGAGCTCAGGGGTCCAAAATGAAACTTGGACCAATAAGCTCACCTGAAAAGCTTTCAAATAAGCCACGAATGAGGGCTTAACTCCTACAAATAAGCTCTGTGTGAGCTTATGAAAATTGGCAAAAAGCCAAGTGTACACTGGCCAATCAGTGTACACAGTCAAATGGGACTAACTAGAAGCTACTTGCAGCCCTAGCAAACAAGCTAGAAATGGTGAAATAAGCCCTGAACCTTAAAGTTGGGCTTATTGGCTTTCCAAGAAGCCAAGTGTCACACACTGGGGCCCACTAATAAGCTCTATGGAAGCTTATGAAAATAGAACCAAGTCTGTGCACAGGGGAGGTCACAGACCAAAGGGTTAACTTTAACACTGCTTATTTATAAGCAAATGAATTCCAAAATGGAATTTTCTTTTTGGAAAATGTAAACAACCAACAAGACAACACAAATCAACAAAAACTTTGGATTTCCAATATGTTTTAAAGCCTATGCAAGATCTGGACTAATTGACCATTTTGACAGACTTAGAAATTTTTGACTTCTGAGAAAACACTAAGGTTTGACTTTTATGAACTTTGACCTTGATTTTATGACTTATTATGTTGTATTAGGCTATATTAAGACTAACTTAAGCTAGATTAACTACTTGTGAAAAGATTTGATGAGATTTGGACTTAGAAATTTTGACAGATTATCACTATGTTGAGATTAAAAGCTATTTTGACTTTTAACAAAACAAGCACTGGTTTTTATGTTTCAAGTGTTCTAAGTTACATCTAAGAAGCATGAAACAACAAAAATCCACAACAAATACTCACTAGAACACAGATTGAACAGCAAAACCAAACAACCTTTTTACTGAACTAGTATATGATTTTCAAAATGATTTGATGACTTAGACCATGAAACTGTATCCAAAGACTATCTTATGATGTATTAAGCACAGATTAACAGATAATCATTGACCACAACCACAAATACCCAAGATTAGAACTTATGCTATTTTGACAGTGAAAATGGAATTTTGAGCAATAATGCAAATCACTGAACAAACCCAAGACTTTAAGCAATAATATCTCTAACAAACACCAAATAAGCACAAAAAGCACAGAAATAAGCTATAATAAGCACTAAGACAGTAAAATGGAAAATTACACTAAAACTTGAAATTTGAGAAATTGAAAATGGAAAACCTCAACTCTAGCTTGACTAGAGTATCTTTAAGCTCAACGAGCTCCAGCTTATTCAGAGAATAAGTCTGAATAAGCTGGTAAAGTCCATCTTGCCCCTCCATTGTAGGCAACTTCCAAAGCTTTCCATAGTCTAATGCAAAGGTACCCTGTGATTGTTTGCTTTCTGAATTTTTTTACCTTTTTTATGTTTTCTTATGATTAATATCAACCTAAGTGAGCTTATGACACATTAACATTGAACTTAGAACATTATTAAAGCCAAAACAGAATTTGAAATTGAAATGTCAAAACAGAATTTGAACTAAAGTAATTGAGAATTTTGATTAAAAAGAGATCAAATTACATTAAAGGAACAGATTACAAAGCTTTTAAAAGGATTACAACTACTAAGAACTACAATTTAACTAATTCGACACTAAATTTGTGTGGAAAACTAGAAGGGGGGGTTGGATAGTTTTACGTCTTTTTAATTTGCAAAAACTTTGTTTATGAAAACACCAATTCGAATTTTATATATCACCAAGAGACTTGCACAATTATAAACTACGATATCAACAAGTATATAATATGACAAATATGAAAGTAAGTAAATAAGTAAAGAGATAGAATTGGAAAGATGGCACCGTGAGACAAAGGATTTCACAACACACCACAACTTCTTCACAACTTGAGCACACCACGACTTCGTCACTACTTCTTCACAACACAACTTCTTCACTACTTCACTACTTAATCTTCAACACTACCCTACTTCTACTCACAACTAACACTCCTAGAACTACTTATAATGTTCAGAACACAACTACACAAGAGCTATACATAATATACACAATCAATATACAATACTTCTTAAACTTGAAGTTGAAGGAGTATTCTTCTCTTGCACTTTGGATGAAGATGGATGATGAGGGATTGAATCACTTGAAACAAGGATTAGTAATCTAATGATCAAAGGGTTTTGGAAGATGTTTAGAGAGATTTAGATCTGAAAATTTTCATGCAAGAGGTGAGAAAAAATACCAGATTTAAGGTGGTATTTATAGGAGAAAAATTCTGACAAAATCTGACACAGGAGCGTGCCGGTCCCCTTAATTCATGGCCGGTCCCCTTAAAATTAAGGGGACCGCCCAATTAAGGGCGTCGGCCTACTGTAACGGCTAGATTTTTTTGTCTTTAGTGGGGAAAGTTTATTTGGTGAAAAACTAACTGATTTTGGTTAAAAATTTTAATTCATATATTTAGTATGATTCAAACATTTTTCTTTATTACCAAAATTGTTTTTCAAAAAATATATAATATGTTTATATAATTAAATAAACTTTTTAGTAATTAATTAAATACCCCTTTGATCATGAGATGTATTAAGCACTTGTTTATTCATACCTTAAGTGATTAAGTTGGGTATAACGATATAAACTAGCTTAATACTTGTTTACGTAGTAATCTTACGTTTAATGATTTTACATTTTGTGATCGTCAAAACGTAGAGATTTCAAAAAATATAAATAACGTTTTTATGCATTATTTATGTCAACAATCTCCCCCTTTTTGATGATTACAAAATCTAAACTCATTAAGCGAAAATTAGTATATATACAAGTATTATTATGAGTTTATATCAATTCTCCCCCTTTTTGTTAGTGATCGGTCGCGGGAGCAAAGTGCAAGCTCAAACCACGGATCGTTGTCCCAACGAGGGTTGAACTGATCTCGTCACTCAAGACCGTGAGCTATGTGTAGTGAATAAGGTTTAAAAGAAGATTTGGTTTGATTGCACTACAACGACAATTAAAATGCAATTAAAGTAAAGGAAAGCGATAAAGCGACGCAAAATAAGTAAACGAGTAAAATTGCATGAATAAAAATGACTAAAGAAAGCGCGGTAAAATGACATGAAATAAGTAAACAAGTAAAGTTTCATGAATAAAAGTGACTAAAGAAAGCGATAATTAAAGTGCGATAAGTGATGAAAGCGGTAAATGAATTTAAAAGACAATGTGTTTGCAGAGCGACTCGAATAAGTTTATTAAGCTTGAGGTAAAAGTTTGTGACGAGTTATTTTCCTTTCTCGAGATTAGTTTTTGATTAATCTTTTGAAAAGATAACAACTCTAAACGAATGAATTAATCGTTCAAAGGTTTTCGTCCTTCGAATAATTAAATCACACGTCTAAATAATCTTTCGATTATTTATCACAAACGTTTAACGCTCTCACTTAACTCACAAATTCGAATCACTAAGCAAACACGAATTAAAACTACTCACGACTCATGTTAAAAACGTAAAGCGATAAATAAATGAAAAGACTTGTAAAACATTTAACGTAATAAAAGTTTAAAACTAAAATTGCAAAGACTTAAGACTTTAAAATAAGTAAACGACACTAAAAAGATTTTAACGAAAATTTGACAGCATAACGCTTAAGTTTAATAAAATGAAACCTCACTCGATAAACGATGAGGGAAAATAAAAGTCTAACTCGACTTGGAAAAAGAAAAGAAAACTAGAAAAGAACTTGAATCAAAACCAATACTCGCTACCAATAAAATAAAGCCATACTCGCTACACCAACTAATCCATACTCGCTATACTAAATAAGCCCCAAACTCGCTAGGATTGGTCATCCAAACTCGCTAGGGTTTTAGAAAACCCATACTCGCTAGAGAAACAACCATACTCGCTAGGTTCTTCTTCATACTCGCTAGATCAGACCCTACTCGCTAGAATAAAACCAAACTCGCTAGATAAGGTCTTCATACTCGCTAACTTTAACCAAGAAACCATACTCGCTAGGACTTGTTCATACTCTCTAAAAATCTATAAAAATTTCATACTCTCTAAACCCTAAAATCCATACTCTCTAAAATCAAAAATAACGATATGAAAACTTTTTAACGTGAATAAAAGATTAAAATCTAAAGGAAACTTATAAAAGCTTGTTAAAGAACTTATGTAAAAGCTAAATAAGCTTATAAAAGCTAAAATAAGACGCGACCAAACCAAACACCATGCAAAGTTGACAACTATTATAAAAGCTTGTAGAAAAGATTAAGATGACATGAAAATAAGCTTGAAAGATTAAAAGACTTAAAAGAAAGCTTGTAAAGAACTCAAATAAGCTAGAAATAAGACGTTAAATAAGCTTGTATTAAAAAGTAAACTTACACTAAAGCATAAAATAAGCTAAGACTACCCTAAACTACTCCTAAAACTAACCTAAAGCTAACCAACCTTCTCAATGAGGTGGTGATGTTAATTTATAGGCCAAGGCTTTCACATGTTTGTCATTGTTGCACGTTTAGCCCTTGAACCTTTACAATTCATGATATTGCACGAAAACTAAGTTACAAACTACTCAACGTTCTTAAACATTAAACGTAACACTAATGTAATCTTGAGGATTCGAGTTGACGTTTCTTCCAAAGGTCTTCAAAAGATTTAAAAGCGACATCTTGCTCAAATGTGGAGGACAAGTGTCTCATGAATTTTTCTTCGAGCCTTTAAGGAATACATTTGTCTTGGGCTTTTCTTAAGTAGATATCATCTTTGACTCGGCTCTTTGACACTTTTCCACATCTCGTGCTCGTTTTAGGCTTTTTGGTTGATTTTCATGCCATTTATGCAATATCCTTTCCTGCACGATCACGAACACAAAAACACGATATCTTTGGCGTTTAACGTTAGTTTTTGGTCTTATTAACACTTAAACTAAGGTCAAAAGTATGTGTAAAATAGCACATACCAAAATCCCCCAGACTAAGGTATTGCGTGTCCACACGCAATGTAATCACGTCACGCTTCAAAGATAAATAATTTCACACCTCTTTTTACTAACTTTGAAAAGTAGCAAAACGTTCAAAAGAGATACGAACCCATTTATTCCCTAAAACGCCCAGGTTTTCCATTTTATTCCATATGCTACTCATATTATACTACTTTAGCTTATGACGGTGTGCTTGACTTTCATTATCTTTCACTAACGATTAAGGGTCATAGAGCAAGAACACGATTTATAGAAAAGTGTCCGATTGGATAAAATTCATCGTCCTTGATTTTTCACAAGCTCCCAAACTAAGCGTAAAAACGGATCATTGTTTAATTACAAGTTAGATGCCAACGCTACCCATGAAAGTTACTCGTGTACCTCTTGCTCCCATTTTCCTATTTTTGTATCTCATTATTTTATTTTTGTGAGAGAAATGAATTTCTTCATAAGCACCTCGTTTCATAGTTTTTAGTCCGATAAAGATATCAAATTCATACGCTAAGTAGTTATCGATCTTCTCTTAAGAAGGTTTGCTCGAGAAATGTGGTCCACGTCAAGGATATTGGATACATTCAAAGACTTTGGAATACATCGAAAATAGACATAAGTTGGCGAGTACATTTCACGTGCACCTCATGCGTCCGATCTAGGATCGTAACATGCACCTCACGCGCGACCAACTTTAGTCTTAACACTAGAACTCATAATCCATAAATCTTCAACATACATCCTTATT
>LBNU01039030.1:107479-158262 GCA_014162995.1 Artemisia annua
GCAAGTGGTTGAATAATTCACGCTTAAGGGGCTTAGTGAATATGTCCGCAATGTTATCTTCCGAAGCTACCTTTTCTATCGTAATGTTTCCCTTTTGTACGTTATCCCTAAGAAAGTGATGGCGTATTTCTATGTGTTTAGTCCTAGAGTGTTGAACGGGATTCTTACTTAAGTCTATAGCTCCTTTATTATCGCACATGATGGGGATATTTTCTAACCTAATACCATAGTCTACGATAGCTTGTTTCATCCATAGTGCTTGTTGACATGCCTTTCCAGCGCTTACGTATTCGGCTTCGGTGGTAGAAATAGCAAGAGCGGTTTGCTTCTTCGAAAACCAAGATGTTAAACAACATCCCATAAACGTGCAAATACCGCTAGTGCTCTTTCTATCTACGTAGTCTCCTGCATGATCCGAATCCGCATAGACAATGGTTTCTATTTCAGATCCCTTAGGATACCATAATCCTAAGTGTATAGTGCCTTTAATGTATCGGAAGATACGCTTAACCGCTTCAAGGTGAGTGGTTTTGGGATCCTCTTGAAAGCGAGCACAAAGGCAAACACTATACATGATATCGGGTCTACTTGCCGTTAAGTATAGTAGACTTCCTATCATTCCTCTATAATTAGTATTATCTACGGACTCACCCTCTTCATCTCTTGTGAGTTTATTTTTTTTTGGGTAAAAGGGTTAATTCACCCTGGCAAAATACATTATCCAAAAAACGTTGAAGTATAAAGGACGAGGGTGACTCCCTCGACTCAGTCCCTCAGGACACTTACAGACACAAATATAAGAATGACAAAACATTCTTATAACTTACCACTAACCACTATATAAGAGTGACAAACCACACTTATAACAAATAATAGAACATAAACTACAACGCCTAATAAACATAACAAGTAAACCGCTTCAAGTAGACACACTTGATTCTTCAAAAGACGTCATATAGCTCTAACTTCCAATTAACCAACCCTCAAGGACCTCTTGATCAGATTAATGTCCAAAGAAAGTTGATCAATAGCAAATAGGGTGATCCCCTAACTTCCCAATCCAATCCTCTTCACTATGACAAGTATAAGTAGCCCATATGTTGCTAAATGCAAGTAATATCAGAATGCAAACCAAAGCTAACACAATCTGCCGTAGACTAACAATAGGGTTTTGCACACCCTAACTTACAACTTCATGGTCTTGAACCCATCAAATAAGAATCAGTTCACAAATTCCACACAACGATTGGTGGGGGACTCTAAAACCACGGATAAAGCAGCAAGCATAACCTTGCTCCAAAAGTGTGCGCTTAGATGCAGAACCGAGTAACCTTCAAGTCATGATCAAACCAAGCAAACCAAGCCCTTCAACAAGCTGAGCAGGACTTCTCACCACAAGAAAACTTCCAGCAAATACGAACCAAAAACCCACATAGAAGCAGCAAACATGTCCATGATGGTTCGAATAGCACTTGAAAAATCATCACCAACACAACGACCACCAATAATAATACATCCACTCTCCCATAAACCAACCAATAATACATCCACTCTCCCATAAACCCACATCCATAACCACAAACATCCGAATGGAACTTACACATGAACAACCCAACAACGTACAAGCAGTTAACTTCCAGCATAAAGCACCAAATCAAGAAGAATGTAAAAACCAAAAGGTTTTATAATCGTTCAGCAGCAAACCCCTCAATCCAAACAGATCACGATATAAAATAAACAAACCCTAAGAAGGTTTAGTATTGCAAGCAGCTTGTAGCACAACCAATTCAATAGATAAATCAATGAGGAGCACACCATAATCGATTAGATAAATAATAACGTAAGTCGGTTTGAAGACAAACCTCAAAAACGATTTAAGAGCAACCCTAAAAAATGATTTAGGGATATTATCTAACCAAAGATGAAGCAGAATAAATATTCGACCATAGATATATGAAGATCGATTAACAAACCGACTTTATACAAACAAGATAATCAAGATCGTATACAGAAAACCAAAAGCGATTTTAACCCTAACAACCCTAAATCGAATCACCAAATTTGATCTAAATCTTAAAAACTAGCAACGATTTGAGTATTCCAATGATAAACACAATGTTTAAACACTAGGATTGATCAATTCGTTACAAGAATTAAAGGATTTAGATGAATTTTGATGAGGAACGATTAGAGAATGTTAGGGAAAAAATCGCCCCTAGTGGGAGAGATATTTAGGGTTTTAGTTCCTCTTGTGAGTTTAATTTCCGTAGACATAGGTGTCTTAAGTGGTTTAGAGTCTTCTAGGCCAAATTTCTTAAGCATTTCCTTAATGTACTTAGATTGGTTAAAGAATATTCCGTCTTCTAGTTGTTTTATTTGTAGTCCTAAGAAGAAGTTTAGTTCTCCCATCATACTCATCTCAAACTCATCATGCATGATTTTGGCAAATTCATCAAACATTTCTTGACAAGTTGAGCCAAATATAATGTCATCGACATATATTTGAACAATGATAATATGAGGGTCACTTCTTTTAGTGAAGAGAGTGTTATCTACCATTCCCATGGAATAATTATGTTTAACCAAGAATGCCTTTAGTCTATCATACCAAGCCTTTGGAGCTTGCTTAAGACCATACAAAGCTTTCTTTAGTTTATAAACATAATCAGGTTTTGCGAAGTCAATGAATCCTGGAGGTTGTGCCACATATACCTCCTCATTGATAAAACCGTTAAGGAATGCACTCTTCACATCCATTTGGTATAACCTAAAGTCTAGGGCGCAGGCATAAGCTAAAAGGATTCTAATGAATTCTAATCTAGCTACGGGGGCGTAGGTTTCGTCATAATCAATTCCTTCTTGTTGATTATAACCTTGGGCGACTAACCTAGCTTTGTTCCTAGTAACTATTCCATTCTCACTAGTTTATTCCTAAATACCCACTTAGTTCCTATTTTAGTCACATTCCTAGGATTTGGTACTAATTCCCAAACATCATTTGTTTTAAATTGATTTAATTCTTCTTGCATAGCCATAATCCAACTTTCATCCTTTAAGGCTTCATTTATGTTCTTAGGCTCTATTGTTGACACAAAACAAAAGAAGTTATTTTTGTCTTGCGCTTGTGATCTAAGTGTTCGTTGGTTTAGGTGACCTATGATGTTGTCTAATGGGTGTGACCTAGATTCTTTAATATTTATGACTTCGTTATTTTCTTCTAAGTTTTCTTCCTCAATATCATTCCTACGGGCTTTGTTTTACTAACCTCAATAGCATCTTCCTCTATAACATCATCATCTTATAAAGGCAATGTCCTAGGTCATGGAGGAGTTTCGTTGAAGGTTACGTTTAATGATTCTTCTACTCTCATAGTATCTTTATTTAAAACTATATATGCTTTACTATTTTGCGAGTATCCTAGAAAAATTCCTTCATATGACTTAGGGTCGAACATAGTAAGATAATCCTTAGTGTTAAGAATGAAACATTTACTTCCGAATACCTTAAAGTAGCCTATGTTTGATTTTCTACCTCTTAGTAGCTCATAAGGAGTTTTTCCTAGTATTCGTCTAATGGACACCCTATTAACTATACATGTTGAATTATCTACGGCATGGCACCAAAACTTTTGTGGGATAGATTGCTCGTTTAACATAGTTCTACTCATTTCTTGTAAAGTCCTATTTTTCCTTTCTACTACTCCATTTGATTGAGGTGTTCGTGGGGCGGAAAAGTTGTGAGATATTCCATTTAAGTCACAATATTTTCCAAATTGTACTTCGTTATCAAATTCCCTACCATGGTCCGTCCTAATTGAAACTATAGTGCATCCTAGCTTATTTTGTATCATTTTACTAAAGGTCTCAAATTTTTCAAAGGCTTCTGTCTTATCGCTTAGAAACCTAGTCCACGTGTATCGTGAATAGTCATCTACTATAACTAACGTGTAGCGATTGCCACCGTAGCTCCGCACCGCGGATGGACCGAAGAGGTCCATATGAAGTAGTTCTAAGCATCTAGTGGTGGATACTATATTCTTAGCTTTATGACTAGCGTGTGCTTGTTTTCCTATTTTACAGGCATCGCAAAAGTGTTGATTATACTTAAGGCTAGGCAAGTTTCTAACTAGTTCCTTAGACACCAATGATTGGATTTGTTGCATGTTTGCATGACCTAATCTCCTATGCCACAAAGTGGAGTTTTCATCTAGGGTTGCTAGGCATATCCTATCTTCCAATTTATCTCCTAGTTTCATGACATTTACGCCGCCTTTCCTAATTCCTCTACCTATGACTTTATCATCCTTAATAATTACACTATTCTTATCGGTAAAGGTAACCCTACACTTATTGTCACATATTTGTCCTACACTAAGCAAGTTATATGTTAAATTATCTACATGCTCAACATTTTCAATAGTTAGGGAGTCTTGAGAGATCGTACCTTTGCCTATGATTTTTCCACGACGATTACTACCAAAAATAACATTACCTCCATTGTAGGCTTTGTATGTAGAGAATAGCTTGCAATTGCCCGTCATGTGTCTTGAGCACCCGCTATCCTTTACCCATTCGTCGGGCTCCAAGTTTATTCCTAGACAAATTTCATTAGATGCTTGAGTGACTAAGCATTCTCATTTGGTCTTTTTGTCTTCATCATTAACTCTTTTTCTTCATGTTGTTGTCCTTTATCTTGTGTTCTTTGTCGCTTTTTAACGAGTCTTTTAAATTCTTTGACGACCTTTGCATATTCTTCGTCTTCACTTTCGGAACTAGAATCGTCATCTTCATCGTCACTTAGTTCCTTCTTGGTTGACATCTCTTCATAATCTTCTTGTTCATCCTTGTCATGGCTTATGTTGGTTTCGGCGTCATTACCTACATATAAGACATTTGAACTCGTAGCACTTGTACTTACTTCAACTAAATATTTGTCTACTATACTCTCTTTTGCTACTAAGTCATTTGAAAGTTTTTCTTTGGCTTGACATTCTTCTTGGTGATATTTTGAAAGACTTTTCCACATGTCATTTGCCGTTTGACAAAAAAATATTCTTTCATATTCAACATTTGAAATAGCTTTGTATATAATAAATTTAGCCAAGTTATTTAGTTTTTCAAAAGTAGTATTTATCGATTTAATATCAGCAATTGAAATGACATGCCAAAGATCATAGTCTATTGATTTCACATAACTTTCGAATTGATTTTTCCATGTAAGAAAATTTTCATTTTCAAGAAATGGTGGTCTAAAAACAATTTTCCCTTCTAAATATTTTTCCATTTCCATAGATTGATTTCAAGTTTTAAAATACAATATATTTTAAAAATCTTGTTTGACGTGGCTCTTGATACCAATTGTGGAAAACTAGAAGGGGGGGGGGGTTGAATAGTTTTACGTCTTTTTAATTTGCAAAAACTTTGTTTATGAAAACACCGATTCGAATTTTATATATCACCAAGAGACTTGCACAATTATAAACTATGATATCAACAAGTATATAATATGACAAATATGAAAGTAAGTAAATAAGTAAAGAGATAGAGTTGGAAAGATGGCACCGTGAGACAAAGGATTTATAGTGGTTCGGCTACGAATCTCCTCTTCGTCCTACTCCACTCCCCGAGCACCTAACTCGGGAGTTTTCTTCACTATGTCAACAAGCTCCCTTATGGCGGAGAAAACCTTACACAACTTTTGCTTACACCGGCTTAACGACACAAAGCTAAATGTCGGGTTCTAATCCTAGCTAGAACCAATCTCACAACACACCACAACTTCTTCACAACTTGAGCACACCATGACTTCGTCACTACTTCTTCACAACACAACTTCTTCACTACTTCACTACTTAATCTTCAACACTACCCTACTTCTATTCACAACTAACACTCCTAGAACTACTTATAATGTTCACAACACAACTACAAAAGAGCTATACACAATATACACAATCAATATACAATACTTCTTAAACTTGAGGTTGAAGGAGTATTCTTCTCTTGCACTTTGGATGAAGATGGATGATGAGGGATTGAATCACTTAAAACAAGGATTAGTAATCTAATGATCAAAGGGTTTTGGAAGATGTTTAGAGAGATTTAGATCTGAAAATTTTCGTGCAAGAGGTGAGAAAAAATACCAGATTTAAGGTGGTATTTATAGGGGAAAAATTCTGACAAAATCTGACACAGGAGCGTGCCGGTCCCCTTAATTCATGGCCGGTCCCCTTAAAATTAAGGGGACCGCCCCTTATAGTTAAGGGGGCCGGCCTACTGTAACGGCCAGATTTTTTTGTCTTTAGTGGGGAAAGTTTATTTGGTGAAAAACTAACTGATTTTGGTTAATAATTTGAATTCATATATTTAGTATGACTAAAACATTTTTCTTTATTACCAAAATTGTTTTTCAAAAAATATATAATATGTTTATATAATTAAATAAACTTTGTAGTAATTAATTAAATACCCCTTTGATCATGAGATGTATTAAGCACTTGTTTATTCATACCTTAAGTGATTAAGTTGGATATAATGATATAAACGAGCTTAATACTTGTTTACGTAGTAATTTTACGTTTAATGATTTTACATTTTGTGATCGTCAAAACGTAGAGATATCGAAAAATATAAATAACGTTTTTATGCATTATTTATGTCAACAATTTGAACTAAGTGACTACACTCAGCTTCATCTTCTTCCTCTTCTATTTATACTTGAAAATTAGGGCTTGTGGAGGTCTTCTGAAAATTTCCCATCAAAAATCTTGACCATTGGATCATCTTGGAGTGATCTCAGCCCTTAAATCTTTTTGGCGCCAAAATGAGAAGTCTGCAATTTGCACTGTGGGGGGGGGGGTGGTGCATTTATTGTAGTGGGTTAGTTAGGTGTATGGTGGGTTGGGCGGTGGAGAAATGACATGCAAGTGGGGATGGAGGGGATAAATACCACTGGTGGTTTTGTGGTATCTGGTTTGTGAGGAGTGGGAGGGAAAGGTGTGGTCAAACGGGGTTTGACCCTGGTTTTATTAGTAAAAGGGTGTGGGCTGGTTAGGGGATTGGGCTAGGGAAAGAAATGGGCCAAAGGTAAAAGGGTGGGGTTTTGTTTTTCGACTGGATTTGGTTTTGGGTTGGATTTGTATTTAGGGATTAATAGTTTTAGGTCCGTTTGGTTTTATGAGTAATCACAAGGACCAAATGTGTAATTTATGTAAAGTGTTCATCAAAGGGTTATTTTTGCCAAAGTTTCATAATACAAGGACCATAATTGTAATTTTCCAAAAGATTTTATTCCCAGGGGCTATTTTTGAAACCTTTGCAAAGTTCAGGGACTAAACTTGTAAACTTTTGAAACTTTTCATTAAAGGACTAATTATGACAACTTGTGATTTCTAAAGGACTTTGGTTGACTTTTCTTTCAAAATGAATGCTTAGGGACTAGATTTGACAAGTTTTGAAAGTTGAGGCACTGAAACTGCCAATTGTACAAACTTTGTTGGTTTTTCATTTGTTTTCAAACATTTTGCATCTAAAACATATAAAACACAACCCTGGGATATTTTCAGTATTTTGATGCATATTTGGGTGTTTTTGGATGTTTTAGCAGTTCAGATGACACAAAAATGATGAGTATTTACACACTCATCAGTAATTCCCAGTGATTGAGTGGAAACTCCTGCCAGTGTCAACATCAAACAGCCCTGACAGCAGGTCACTTCGGTAATCTCTTTTGGATTACGCTTAGTGTTTACGGTGGTGTTCCAAAAGGTCTACAGTCGTGGGGTGATCTCCAGCGACTCACCAAAACATTGGTGTACTACAATATATCAGTGAAAGCCCTTTCGGGGGCATCCGATTAGGAACGGCCTTGGTAAGAATTAGAGAAAGTCTTCACACTATGCTGTTGACGATCTCGAAGTCCGAACTTGTAAGTGCCGGTATGTTTATTACTAACCAAGTTTCATGCAGCGCAACATACCAAACTTATCATGTTCACCACCATCACTCAAGTTCCACATGCTCTTACCAACATCTTAGAGGAGCTGTCAGAACCGTTCAACCATGGAGATTCACTCAACTATGATGTATGAGCATGTTGGAAAGGCGTATTCCCACTAAAGACTAAGAAGTTGACGATTAATGCTGATTGCAGAAAAGATGCCGATTCATCATCTCATGCTTACCCTTCAACTTCAAATCTAAAGATATCATGATCAAGGAATGGGCTTCAACTANGCGTATTCCCACTAAAGACTAAGAAGTTGACGATTATGCTGATTGCAGAAAAGATGCCGATTCATCATCTCATGCTTACCCTTCAACTTCAAATCTAAAGATATCATGATCAAGGAATGGGCTTCAACTATGCTTTCACAACTCTGATGCAGAAGATCATGATTCAGAAAAGTGTGAGCATGACAACACAAAGACAATCACAACATCACGAAGAGACACTTACACTCAAACGATGACTTGAAGCTAATTATTTGGATGATGCGCAAGAAGAAATGTCAAAGATCATCCTACACATCAAGGAAGTCATCTTGAGTCGGCTGCTGAAAGCACAAAGTTCTTATCAATGTAGAATCAACAACTGTGAGCTACACAAACATCGACAAAAATCTCAATGCAAGAATTCAAGATTTAATTTCGGGGTGACCTCCCTTAGGGGGAGATTGTTAGGAATACGATTTTTCTTAGAAAAGATTCGGTCACCCCAAGTATGATTAAGCATTGTTTAGCTCGTAGTAGTTATAATGGTTATTAGTACGTAGATTAGAAGTAGTTAGTATTCGTGGAGTCGGGTCGGGTCTTTACCCACTGTCAGCCCGATCCACAGCCCATAGTGGCGAAACCTTGTACATATAAAAGCCCTCTCCATCCTTGGAGAGGGTTGAACCTTCTCTAATCTATTTTCTTTTTTTTTTGGTTTCTCTCTCTCTCTCTAAGGTTCCATTCTCTCTCTCTTTCTCTCTCTAAACTTGCTTTTCTTCTCCTTCTTCTCTTTATACTATTCGATCCATAAACACTAAAACTATACATGTTATAATATGAGTATCCTACAGTAATCATTCAGGGTTTACTCGCCGATATAATAGCCAACGAGTACGGATTAATTTATACACTTCATATAAAACTAGCAATAATACAAGTGACAAGCTATCTTAATTAACAGGACAGGTCGTCTTATTGTCTCTACTATCTATCTGTGTACGTGTATGCTATTCGCTGATTTGTTCTCATTAGTATTTACTGTTTAATTAGATAACCAAACCGTGACAGTCTCTCAGGCTGAACCCCCATCATTAGATTAGACTGTAAAGCAAACTTAGATATTAAAATACTGATTAGGATAATTAGATAATACGTTCCACTCTTAGTTATCGACACTCTGCTTACCATTATATGCAAACTGACCGGGTACACTGCTCGTTAAGTGTGTGTGTTATTGATAAGTCAGCTAAATATAAATGTAAAACTTGAGTAGGCATTAAACTGCTAAACCGCAATGACACATCACGCTGATGAGACGAAAAGTGTACCCGTTTTAAGGGGTCATTTAAGCCCTAATTCGAGTAAATGTGATCAAATATTGCCCTAAATTGTTCCTTTTGTCATTTTAGGTACTTTTGAGAAGAATTCTGGAAAACATGCCAATTCGGACGTTTTTTGAGCATAAAAGTGAAGAAAACGACAAAGTATCGAAAGAAGCTGGAAAACCTTCCTAACGGCGTCAGAGTCACAAGGTGACGCCGTCAGCCAACGTTGACAAAGGAGTAAAATCAGATTACACTAGACGCCCTATGAAAAAAACAAGATGTTTACACCTGATGGCGTCAGAGCGTATAAGCTGACGCCGTCAGAGTGTAAAATCTACGTATACTTTTCTATTTTTCATTCATTAGTGTGGAACTTTTGGTGCAACTTTGGGCAAAACCCTAAAGACGAATTTGGCTGTATTTTCAAGGGTTTTTCACCTTTGAATCCTTCATGTTCAATTAAAGATAAGTCATCACTTAAATTAATCAATATGTCTATGTCTTGGTTAATTACATCTTATGCTTCTCTTTCAATTAACATGCTAGGCTAGATTTTTCTTGTGTTTGCTTAGATCTAAAGAAACCTAACTATTAATTATTGGTTGATTGGTGTGTTATTACTTGTCTTGGATGAATGTTCCATCGATGTTAGGCTTAAGAAAAATGGCTAAACTCCTATATGGTAACCTACTTGAACGTCTTAAGAAACATGTAACTGATGCTTACTAGGTTATTAAGTTAGTATTTAACGCATGAGCCACTGTTTACAATCCCTATGACTGGGTGCTACACGCATCGTTGTAGGAGGAGATAAGAGCTCATAGAATTGGGGAGATATGTACGCCACCCCATGAATTGTTAAGGAATACACCCGTCATCCACGCAATTAATACACACACCAATTAACCGGTAAAAGATACTTAGGGAGTAAGGAAATCTATCTAAACACATTTTTTTCCATATAAGTTTTCAAAACCACAATAGTTTTAGTTATTTTATTTTTAATTGCAATTGTAGTTTTTGGGTTAGTTGACTAGCAACTAATTCCACCCACTCCTCCGAAACCCGAGATTTTACTTGTTTTTTTATAAAAATAAAAAAATACAAAAATAATCTTCTTTCACCCTTAGACCTTTTATAGTAGTTTTTCTAACCTAACGAACACTATTCCCTGTGAGAGAACGATCAATCCCCCATACTTACCACTACACTATATTACACCGACCAGGTACACTGCCTGGTGGGATTGCAAGCTTCTCAAGATCCCTTGAGAGGTAAAACCTGTTGCGTGGTNTGTATTTTCAAGGGTTTTTCACCTTTGAATCCTTCATGTTCAATTAAAGATAAGTCATCACTTAAATTAATCAATATGTCTATGTCTTGGTTAATTACATCTTATGCTTCTCTTTCAATTAACATGCTAGGCTAGATTTTTCTTGTGTTTGCTTAGATCTAAAGAAACCTAACTATTAATTATTGGTTGATTGGTGTGTTATTACTTGTCTTGGATGAATGTTCCATCGATGTTAGGCTTAAGAAAACTGGCTAAACTCCTATATGGTAACCTGCTTGAACGTCTTAAGAAACATGTAACTGATGCTTACTAGGTTATTAAGTTAGTATTTAACGCATGAGCCACTGTTTACAATCCCTATGACTGGGTGCTACACGCATCGTTGTAGGAGGAGATAAGAGCTCATAGAATTGGGGAGATATGTACGCCACCCCATGAATTGTTAAGGAATACACCCGTCATCCACGCAATTAATACACACACCAATTAACCGGTAAAAGATACTTAGGGAGTAAGGAAATCTATCTAAACACATTTTTCTCCATATAAGTTTTCAAAACCACAATAGTTTTAGTTATTTTATTTTTAATTGCAATTGTAGTTTTTGGGTTAGTTGACTAGCAACTAATTCCACCCACTCCTCCGAAACCCGAGATTTTACTTGTTTTTTATAAAAATATAAAAATACAAAAATAATCTTCCTTCACCCTTAGACCTTTTATAGTAGTTTTTCTAACCTAACGAACACTATTCCCTGTGAGAGAACGATCAATCCCCCATACTTACCACTACACTATATTACACCGACCAGGTACACTGCCTGGTGGGATTGCAAGCTTCTCAAGATCCCTTGAGAGGTAAAACCTGTTGCGTGGTCGCAATCCCATGTCCATCAAGTTTTTGGCGCCGCTGTCGAGGAATAGTTATTGTTTAGGTAGAATTTTTATTTTATTAGGTCTACTCACTAGATTCCTTTCTAGTGAGATTTTTATTTTATTTTTCTTGGATCTTCTTTAATCTATCTTTTTCTTTGTGTTTTTGTGCATAACAATTTGCTCATTAATTATTCTGTTGGCCATTATGGAAAACGCGAATCCACCCCTTACACCGGACGAAGTGGCTTTGTTACGTAGCCAATTTGAGGAAGAGATAAGTGACCTTAGGGAGCTCAATAGTATGATTGATATAGAGCTTGACTATGCCCTTAACGACCTAGCAACCGCCATGTACTCGGATAATTACTTAGATAACAACAATCTTACGGTTGACGAGTTGGTTGAAAAACTTTATGAAGAGGAGATAGATCCTAGGTTGGATGATTATTACAATTTATACCCCACTAAGGAGGAGGTTGCCTACCATAACAACCTAGTTGATAACCCTAGACCACCTTTTGTTAGAATCGACCCAAAAATTAAGATGGGTGATCATGGGAATGTGAAGATACCATGTATGATTGGGTACCAATATGTTGAGCATGCTTACATTGACTGTGAATCCCCAATCAACGTAATGTCCTCAAGTCTTTATAGCCACGTCATGAACAAACCACTTGAACCTTGGAAAGACCCAAAGAATCCCGGCGGAGTTTGTAACTTCGTTGGAAGGGTTAAAGGTATTCATGTCCTTGTCGGAAATTTTACCTTTGTCACAGACTTCATGGTCCTTGAAGATTTGGCTACTGTTGTTGATTGCCGCTTATCTCATGTTGTGTTAGGAAAACCATTTGTTGAGGTGTCCAATTTGGAGTATGATCGTTTAAAAGGCACAATTTAGTTTTCTAGTAACATTGATAGAATCACTTATAGGATGCCCTATAAGGCAAAAGAATTTCGGTTTGTGCCCCGATTAGACAAAGATTACATTGGTGCAGTTGAGGACATCAATGATGAGGATAAGGAGAAAGGCATGAACTATGTTTGGAATAAGAGAAGCCTTTATTATAAAGATTGCTTGAACCTCGGACCTAAATACAAAGTTGACATGGAAGTTGTTAGGATGATTAGAGAGGCAATGAAGAAGCAAAACGGAAAAATGTAGAACCCGTGACTTTGAGTCTAGCTACAAGACGCGTTAATAAAGAAAAGCGCTTCTTGGGAGGCAACCCAAGCTTTGTGTGTTTTGTTTATTTGCTTGTTTGATTTGATTTGTTTCCGTATGTATGATATTTCTTGTTATTGATTCATGATTCAAACTAACTTGTGAGAATGCTTTATTTTGTTTTAACTTCGTCTTAACTACATATAAAGGTATTTTGCAAAAGCTAAGTGTAAGGGAAATCTAAATCGGTTTATAAGAACGAATGAACATGAATCATAACAATGTAAATTAACATACATATTAGTATTTGTTTGAGTCAAATGCTTGTATCGAGTCATAATGAATTTTTGCAGGAATTCCAGGAAGTAAGCTCTAGTTTTTCCAGAATTTTTCCGGAAGCTTAACATGAGAATTCTGTCAGATCATTTATGACGACGTCAGGCATTACAACCTGACGGCGTCAGGCAATAATTTTCTGCAATTTTTGAAAGTTTTGTTTTTCTTCTGGAAACATAAAAAGTTTTGTTAATTCTCTAATTTATAATCTCCAGGAATTCTGCAAAAATATTCATTCCACAAGCATTATATCCTATTATAGATTATACCACCAATTTTATGCGAGGTTGGCCTTTATATTTTTTCAGGTTAACAGGTTATTTTGGACAAGAAGATGATTTATATTTTGGAAGGGAAGCTTTGAGCGGTCATCTTTCTTGGAAGAAAATCTAACCATGTTACCTCACTATCCACATCAAACGAATCAGGGGAGTATTTGATTTCATTCTTTCATTTTATTTACTTTTACATCTTCTATTTGAACATTGGGGACAATGTTCGGTTTAAGTGTAAGGGGGGTAAATGAAGACACCTTAGAGAATACAATTGCGCTAGATTTTTGTTTGTTTGATAGTAAATTTGTAATAAAACCGAGAGAAATATTTGGTAGGGTAATTTTAGCGCCAATTTAAAATTTTTTACAACATTTAAAAGTGAAACCTTGGTCTTAATGAGCGTCTCATGGATAGGAAATTATATGACTAGCACAAAACCGTACCACTAAAAAATTTTCCACCCCAAATATGTGTGGTTCGCCCCTAGAATTGGTAGGAAAAACATTCATTTTTGATGCTATGATGTGTGTACCGGTAGCACTTAGATTCTAGAACTTGTGTTAGGACCATCTCAAATCCACAAGTGAGACCACATTCTTGTAGTTAGATCTACTACATGATAAGAGGCATTATGATTAACCCTTTGTTTTTACACCCGTGTTTTTGTTATAATTACATTGGCTACATTGGTCAAGTAATTCTCCCAAACCTTTGTGATGTACCCATTTTTGGTGCACGATACCCCTAGTACACCCCTCCGAGCCTATCTTTTCATTTCGACCTTTGAGCATCTTACTCAAAGTGAGAATTTGTTACACCCCACTTAAATGTACACCCAAATCGCCTTAGCCTACCTTGTATGCACTCACCTTTAGTGCATTATTGTGACAACATTTGCTAAACCATTTGTTAATTATCTAATCGATTACATGGTTGCTAAGTCGAGTCATATCCTTGTACATATTGTTTTGGGACGATTGGGACTCATGGGTAAAGTACTAGTGTAATGGAGTAATGGGGAAGAACAACATTATTACCCCCATATGTGCTAAATATTTTAAAAGTACTCCAAGTTTTTCAATTATCTTAATTCGAGTCATTAGAATAGTTAATTGTAAAGTTATGTAAAAGTTCAAGTGTAAGGGGAGAACCGAGGCCCCTATGATATATTATTTTGGATGGTAGGGTTAGAGTGTATGAAAAAAAAACGAAAAATCAAGAAAAATACAAAAAAATGTGAAAAAGAAAAGTAGAAAAAACATACGGACTACCATCCCGTTTCTTTTATGTTTGTTTAAGTTTTTGTTATTTTGTTTTTAGCTTAAGATTGAGTCAAGTCTTGACTTAGCAACATTGTATAGTGCATGTATTTGATCATGATAATTAACTCGCCACCATTAAAATACCCTTTATTCCAACCAAACCGTGTTTATCATATCCCTACACCTTACGTTACAACCCTTTTGAAAGCCCTCTTTGATAGTTTATCTTAGGTGCTTACGCCTAGTGGAGGAGTAATTGATCCTCTCCCAAGCCTATGGTAATCTATTTGCTATGACAGGTAGTGAGAGATATTTTCCGTTTTCATTTATGAGATATAATTCTATGACACTTGAGAGATGAGAGTATCCAAACACTATTTGTGAGGTGCTAGTGTATGATTTCCGTGCTTATTATGATTAGGGTCGAATGACTATTTGTTGTAATTACTTTTATATTTGTGTTAAATGACCCCTAACTCATATTTTGATTGGAATAAAAGCTTATTTGCTTGAGGACAAGCAAATCTCAAGTGTAAGGGTATTTGATGAGACGAAAAGTGTACCCGTTTTAAGGGGTCATTTAAGCCCTAATTCGAGTAAATGTGATCAAATATTGCCCTAAATCGTTGCTTTTGTCATTTTAGGTACGTTTGAGAAGAATTCTGGAAAACATGCAAATTTGGACGTTTTTGGAGATAAAAGTGAAGAAAACGACAAAGTCTCAAAAGAAGCTGGAAAACCTTCCTGACGGCGTCAGAGTCACAAGGTGACGCCGTCAGCCAACGTTGATAAAGGAGTAAAATCAGATTACTAGACGCCCTATGAAGAAAACAAGATGTTTGCACCTGACGGCGTCAGGTGTTAGAGGCAGTAGGCCATCAGGTCTTAAGTTAAAGAGTGACGGCCCAGAGCACATATACAAGTGACGGCGTCAGAAGTAAATCTAGGCCATCCGAGAACCCTAATGGCGGCGAGCTGATGGCGTCAGAGCGTATAAGCTGACGCCATCAGAGTGTAAAATCTATATATACTTTTCTATTTTTCATTCATTAGTGTGGAACTTTTGGTGCAACTTTAGGAAAAACCCTAAAGACGAATTTGGCTGTATTTTCAAGGATTTTTCACCCTTGAATCCTTCATGTTCAATTAAAGATAAGTCCTTAATCAGTATGTCTATGTGTTGGTTAATTACATCTTATGCTTGTCTTTCAATTAACATGCTAAGCTAGATTTTTCTTGTGTTTGCTTAGATCTAATGAAACCTAACTATTAATTATTGGTTGATTGGTGTGTTATTACTTGTCTTGGATGAATGTTCCATCGATGTTAGGCTTAAGAAAACTGGCTAAACTCCTATATGGTAACCTGCTTGAACGTCTTAAGAAACATGTAACTGATGCGTACTAGGTTATTAAGGTAGTATTTAACGCATGAGCCACTGTTTACAATCCCTATGACTGGGTGCTACACGCATCGTTGTAGGAGGAGATAAGACCTCATAGAATTGGGGAGATATGTACGCCACCCCATGAATTGTTAAGGAATACACCCGTCATCCACGCAATTAATACACACACCAATTAACCGGTAAAAGATAGTTAGGGAGTAAGGAAATCTAAGTAAACACATTTGTCTCCATATAAGTTTCCACAACCACAATAGTTTTAGTTATTTTATTTTTAATTGCAATTGTAGTTTTTGGGTTAGTTGACTAGCAACTAATTCCGCCCACTCCTCCAAAACCCGAGATTTTACTTGTTTTTTATAAAAATATAAAAATACGAAAATAATCTTCCTTCACCCTTAGACTTTTTAGAGTAATTTTTCTAACCTAACGAACACTATTCCCTGTGAGAGAACGATCAATCACCCAAACTTACCACTACACTATACTACACCGACCAAGTACACTGCCTGGTGGGATTGCAAGCTTCTCAAGATCCCTTGAGAGGTAAAACCTGTTGCGTGGTTGCAATCCCACGTCCATCACATGCGTATCAAGTTTTTGGCGCCACTGCCGGGTAGTGAATTGTTATTATCTGTTAAATTGATTAGTATTTTAATTAGTTTTTCTTTTTATTAGGTTTTTAGACACTAACCCCTAACTTGTATATTAGATAATTTGCATTCATTGTATAATTTTCATAGTTACTGTTTTTTGTGTGTTTAATTTTATGTAATTTTATTTTTATTTTCCTTCTTAGTACCTACTGACGTTGTACTGTGCAGGTACAAACGATACGGCGCATCTGTTATCGGATGCGGCGTATTGCGTTTTAATTTTATTAAATATAACGGGTTTAATAACTCGAGTACGACGTATCTTTCCCCAAGATACTGCGTATTCTGTTTTTAACAAAGAATTTTTTGAAACCCTAACGCCATACGACGCATCTGTTTTAACAGATACGGCGTATTTAATATTTAAAATTAAAAACAGTTTTTGAATTATTAAACAGAAGCGACGCATTGATTTTTATCGATACGGCGCATCTACTAAATAAAAAATCTTGTATTTTGAATCGTAACAAAAATACTGCGCATTAGCTTCTGCTAATACGGCGCATTTAATTTTTATAAATATGATTGATTTTTGATAACTGACAGGTACAGCGCATTCTAATTCAAAAGCGGCGTATCTATTTTCTAAATAAAAGTCTGTTCTTAATTTTAACGTAATAAGATACGGCGTATCCTTTTTCCAGGATACGGCGCATCATCTGCAGATATCAACAACTTTTATTTATCCCGAACGTGGAAATTCTAATCAACTTTCCTATGTCTTAGAAATTTTTTACTGCGAAGCCTATTTTTTTTTGTGTTTCAGGAATAATGATTAATATTTTCCCAAGCTGGTTCGGAGGATCAAGGAACAAACTTACAATCAATGAGATTGTATCTAAGTTCGCCCGCGAATGTGATAAGGAGCATCATGAGGTCGAAACTTTCATCAATGAACTGTTGCTGAAAGAACAAAACAATATGATTAGAGAATTGACGATTGAAGTGCACCAATTGTCGAAGGTGATTAAAGGAGTTTTGTTCCATAGGCACGACCTGAATGGGGATGGATTGGAAACGGACATGTGGGCATTAATGGAACAAAATAGGAGCTGAACGTGAGTCTAACTTGATGACTCTGGAATAAAGACAAGTGCTGACCGGGAGAAAACCCGGAAATTTTTATCTGTTTTCTGTTCGTGTCGAGTCTGTCAGACCTGCAGAAGATGCGGCGCATCTCCACCATGGAATGCGGCGTATCAACTGCACTATACATATCTTATTTTATTTTTCTACATTTTTATTTTAATTTAAAACATTCTGTCAGTTTATTTAATGCGGCCCATCCCTGTTTAAGGATACGACGCATCTTTTATTCTGATTCGTATTAATTCCAAGCTCAATACTACGCATCTTTTTCCATAAGATGCGGCGTATCGACTGACCTGATGATTTTCAGTTTTAGTTTTTTTAGGTTTTATTTTCACTAACTACTAATGTATTATGCAAGTTGAACCTTCTTAACTCATGTATGTAAAAGTCTAGGTGGTATTATAGATTCCAGCACTTTTTTTGGATACATCATTCATGAACCGTAAACGTTCTAATCCACAAGAAAGTTGATCTTTGCTCGCAAACACATAATGGAGGATCATTCCGAGCAAATATCAGAGAAGTTTTTCTGTTGTAATTCTTTTATTTTCCGGCTTTTAATCCTTTAAAACAAACAACGAGGACGTTGTTTAACTTAAGTGGGGGGATGGAGAATTAGAACACTTACTTGTCCAAACTTTTTCAAAATATGCTTAAAATGTGCTTAATAATTTAAAAAAATTTGTAGCGTGTTTTTGTTTATGTCTAAATTACATAGCCGCACACATAACATTATTTTTCCCTAAAATCAAAAACTTTAGTGTGCTGGTGACTTGTAAAATTTAGAACTTGGCTTGTACACTATTCGAGACCACCATAATGAGTATTATCGATATAATTGGAGTGACTTGTCTAACTTGGTAAAATTCTAGGATTACACCCAAAAAGCCTTTATATGTTTTGTGATATTAACTAGCTACACCGGTTAGTTAACCCCCGTATAAACCCATTTGTTACTCTCATTTTTAGAGTAAGATACCCCTAGAAAAACCCTCAGAGCCATTCCTTTCATTTCTTACACCTTTGTTAAAATGTTTCGTTACACCCTTACACCTTAGCCTACCCTGTAGATTTAAATCCGTGGTTAGTTACTTTAGGCAAAGTGTGTTTCCTTACATTACCTGTGTTCGCGTGCGTAATTCATTATCTTATGGTTAGGTCGGGAAATTGCACAATGCAATTGGAGTGAAAGTACATATTGTATATTTTTAAGTTATTTTTCGTGTGTTTACTACTTTCACTATTACACGTATTTTCTGAAAGTTATGAAAAGTGTGGAAAAATTATCCGGAAAAATCGTGATAGAAAAGTTGTGAAATTTTACACAAGTAAAAAAAAATCAAAAAAAAAAAGAAAAGAAAAAGAAAGAAGAAAAAGTTGGAAGTTTGCTTTTAACCAACTTATGTAAAGTTTTGTAAAAGTGGAGATATCACCACTATTTGTTGTTGTATATTATATTTATGGTTGAAAGGGAGTTGGCCGTTACGGGAACGTCAACTGAAGTTATTCTTTGTTTAAGATTTTATTGAGTATAANATAGAAAAGTTGTGAAATTTTACACAAGTAAAAAAAAATCAAAAAAAAAAGAAAAGAAAAAGAAAGAAGAAAAAGTTGGAAGTTTGCTTTTAACCAACTTATGTAAAGTTTTGTAAAAGTGGAGATATCACCACTATTTGTTGTTGTATATTATATTTATGGTTGAAAGGGAGTTGGCCGTTACGGGAACGTCAACTGAAGTTATTCTTTGTTTAAGATTTTATTGAGTATAATTCGTGTCTACCTAAAGCGTGAGTTACATGAGTCAAAAGCGTGAGTTATTCAATGATATGAGTCTTATTCATGGGATGGTTGGGAAAGTGATTAACCACACTTAAGATTTTAATCTATCCGTTTTGTTTATTTTTATTTTACACCAATTTACATCCCAAATATTATCCATACCCTATATCATTCTTCATCCTAACCTTTGATTTATTGAGATTAGGGATTTGAGCAATCTTAAGTATCGTAGTCATGGATTCGGCTATTTATTTTTGATTTTGTCGCCCTTTTTGATATTATATTATTGGTGAAGATTACTTGGTCCTATCTTTATCTTATTCGAGTTAAGGAATTGAGCAATTGCGAGTATCGTGGTCGTGGATTCGATCATGTATTCGTGATTTTGTCGGCGTTTCTGGAATATGAGATCGATAGAGATTAAAAAGAATGATCAACCCTTAACCTACTAACCCATTTTACCGCTTTAGACTTGTTACTCCTTAGCTTTAGTGGATTCGATCATGTATTCGTGATTTTGTCTGCGTTTCTGTAATGCGCCGCATCTCATCATTACATGCGTCGCATCGTACCCTAAGACAGAAACTATAAATACCCCTAGACCAAATCGACTTTTGTGTGCACCATAACCTAAGGAGACGAATTCAGATGAACAAGCAACACAATACACACCCCCAACGAAGATCTTAGAGCTGTAAGAAGGTCCTGCATGTATTTAATTCATTAAGTAGTTTTGTTTTATTGTAATAGTAAGCTTTGAATCCTTCAGGATTGATGGCTGGTAGTTTGTGAGTACGCAATAATCAAATGCCCGCCTTAAAATTGCTTTCCCATCGATTAAAGTTTATATTTTGATGTCTTTGGTTTCCTTATATTAGTGCATTTATTACCTCTGTGTCTAGCTGAGCACTGCTGAGACGCCATACTCCGTCCTCGCCTACTTACTCCGATGTCTTTGGATGAGTACGATATTCATAATTAATCATTAAGAGTTTACTCGCCGATATAATAGCCAACGAGTACGGATTAATTCTATACACTTCATATAAAACTAGCAATAAACCAAGTTACAAGCTATCTTAATTATCAGGACGGGTCTTCTTATTGTCTCTACTATCTATCTGTGTACGTGTATGCTATTCGCTGATTTGTTCTCATTAGTATTTACTGTTTAATTAGATAACCAAACCGTGGCAGTCTCTCAGGCTGAACCCCCTATCATTAGATTAGACTGTAAAGCTAACTTAGATATTAAAATACTGATTAGGATAATTAGATAATACGTTCCACTCTTAGTGATATACACTCTGCTTACCATTATATGCAAACTGACCGGGTACATTGCTCGTTAAGTGTGTGTGTTATTGATAAGTCGGCTAAATATAAATGTAAAACTTGAGTAGGCATTAAACTGCTAAACCGCCAGGACACATCACGCGCATAAGTCGTTCTTTACTTTTAATTCATGAATCTATGAAAAAAAGTTAAGAATAGATATAGATGAGTAATAGTCGTTATTTTTTACACGGTAATACATACAATAAGTCTACCTTGTTCCCAAACCAGTAAGGAAATCCTTCTTGTATGTCATTGCCAGGAAATGCCCTATAAATGTTCATGATATTAGAATAAGTCGTCGAATAATAACTTACGTAAAACAAATTTTGAAATAAAACTCGTACCTCTTGTACTCGTTCATGCACGGGTCGATTTCATGACTGTTGTGTAGTACATACCATACTACTTTCTGCATTGTGGCTGGTTCAATCCGAATTAATGATTTTTTACCATTCAGTTTACAGACTGATCGAAACACTTGAAATCGACTTGTTGGTCTTGGACCGTCCTCATTCCGGTCAGGACGATTAAATCTCGTCTCAACACCCCGAAAATAATGCGAACAGAAAGTTAAAGCTTCATCAGCAATATAACCCTCCGCTATTAAACCTTCAGGTCTAGCTTTATTTCTGACATAATTTTTAAGCTTTTTCATGTATCTTTCAAATGGATACATCCACGTCATGTAAACAGGCCCGCCTTCAATAGCCTGTTCGGGTAGATGACTAACCAAGTGAATCATAATGTCAAAAAAAAAGCTGGAGGATAGATTTGCTCGAAACTGCACAAAATATTGATGAGCTGTTCTTTGGCTTTCAACATGTCATCCACCATCAAAGTTCAAGCGCATATTTGTTTGAAGAATGAACAAAGCTCGATTATTGGTGTTGCGGTGGTTTAGTCCTTCAAGTAATTTTGAAGTCCAGCAGGAAGTAACCGCTGTATCATTATATGACAGTCATGAGCCTTCAAGCTTGTTATGTTGTTATCATTGTCTGTCACTTTATGCTTGAAGTTAGATCCGAACCCATCAGGTAGTTTAACACCTTTGATGAATTGACAAAAAAAATCATGATATAAGAATAAGTCGTCGAAATGAATATGCGAATTGAGTTGGAACAAATAAAGTTTGAAATAAAACGCATACCTTTGATGAATTGACAAAAAAGTTTTCTTTCTTCAGTTGTGAAAGAGTACGTTGGATGTGGCTTAGAGCACTTCCCGCCGCCTTTGTTGATGAGCCACAAAGCATCACGAATATTCAAATTCTGTAAGTCTTGTCTTGCCTTGTTGGTGTCTTTTGATTTTTCATTCATTAACAAAGTACCCAACACACTTTCACACACATTTTTTCGGTATGCATGACATCTAAATTGTGTTTTAGTGTCAGAAAAGACCAATACTTTAGCTCGTAGAAAATTGATACTTTGGTCCAATTCAATTCGCGGTCAGGATCACGTTTTTTCTTCGCACCCCCAAACTTGGATGTGTACCCGGGATACGTATAGGCGATCTCCCAAGTTAAGTCAAGATGTCATGACTGGTAAATTTTTTAGGAGGTGGTCTATAATTAAGCTGAGTATAGAATGCCCTTTTGTTATTCCGCCATCTATTGTTCGCTTTTAAGAATCTTCTGTGACCAACATAAGCGATTTTGCTTAACACGCGAATAGCTGGAGTATCTATATTACAGGTCGGACATGCCCTGTAACCTTGCCCACTCCACCCAGACAAACTACTTCGAGCGGCGAAGTCATTGATAGTCCATAAAAGCGCTGCTTTCATACAGAATTCCCCGCCTGTAACAGCGTCCGTAGTCATGACCCCATCTTTCCATAAAGTCTTAAGGTCTTCGATCAAAGGCCTTAAGTAAATATCTATGTCCTTCCCGGGTGATTTAGGGCCCGGAATTAACAACGTTAACATAAGAGAAGTCTCTCTCATACATATCCAGGGAGGCTTATTGTATGTTGTTAATATTACCGGCCACATGCTGTAAGACTGACTAAGGTTGTCGTACGGATTGAAACCATTAGCAGCCAACCCTAATCGGACGTTTCTTTTTTCATATGCAAATTCTTTCTTATACTGGATGTCAAATTTCTTCCATGCTTTACCATCATCCGGGTGTTGCATCTTACCATTCTCCGTAGACTGCCCGGAAGCATGCCAAGTCATATGTTTTGCAGTGTGTTTAGACTTGCACAAACATTGTAGTCTAGGAATGATAGGAAAGTAACGCAACACCTTGTTAGAAACTTTCTTCCCCAGTGTGTTCTTGTCTTTCCATCTACTAGCATTGCGGATGGGACAATTCTTAAAATCTTTGTTACCCACCCCGATATAAAAAACAATCATTTATACAAGCATGTATGGATTCGTATCCTAACCCGATCGTTTTATATGTCTTCTTTATTTCATAGTATGACGATGGGATTTTGTATCCTAGAACGGGTGGGAAACATTCACGGAGAAATTTTAGTGTTTCATTAAATATGGTGTCACTCATTTTACCTTTCACCTTAATGTTCGTAAACTTTGCCATAAAGTCCAATGAAGACATCCAATTACAGCCCGGGTATAGTGTGTCGTTGGCAGTTTCAAGTGACGCTTCAAACTCGTTACGTTGAGGAAGTGTCGTTGCTTGAGGTGGTTCATTACTTGTCTCGCCAATATTTTCTTGAGTTGGCTCATTCGGACGCATATCATTAAGGAACACAGCCATGTCACTCGTCCCAGGATGATTTGTGTTGGGTACTACTGTCCGGGTATCCGGTTCACCGTGATTATACCATTTCGTATAACTGTGGTCCCAACCATATTTGTGTATGTGATCAAACAAATCTGCGTGCTTTACCCAACCAACGCTACAACAACGTGCACATGGACAACTTACATTCCCATCAATATTCACAAAGGACTTGGAATACTCGCAAAAAGCTTTAATACCTTTTAAAAATACAATGCTAGCACGAGATAATGAGACCCAACTCTTATCAATTGGCATAACTGCGTTTTAATGATGAAACAAATAATTATATAGAATTAAACATGTTCACGAGTTGTGCGTTTTAATGATGCAACAAATAATGACATATATAAAGGTGGAATTACGTGTTGTGCGTTTTGTTCACCTAATCCATCTATGGAAGACAATCCTAACCCACTCTTTGAATGTTTCGTGTCATATATGAATGCGTATAACTGAGTTTACTATTTGGAAAAATTTCGGCAGCATTTCCCCTCAACTCCCCAAATATGTGCATTAAAGACATATTCGTAGGAGTAAAGGGGAAACACCGTCGAAATTTTCACAAATAGTAAATCAATTATACGCATTCATATTCTAAGTGAGACAAAATATTCAAAATGCAGTCCCAAACAGGGGAATTTCCGAAATTAATTTCTAATAAATTAATTTCGGACGAGTTTTCTATGGGATGATTAACTTCGGACGGGGAATTTCCAAAATTAATCACTAAAGTCGTAAAATCATTTACAATATTCAAATATGCAAATACAAACAGGCTTCAACCACAATATTCAAAAATTCTAAGGACGGGGTATTTGTTTCGGCTTATATAGCGAGCTTATGGCTTATGTGGTTTTCGGCTTATGTTTCATAAGCTCACTTTTTTTTGGCTTATCTTGAAACCTTTTTCAGCTTCCATAAGCTTATTATGTCATAATAAACTTATACAATCCGAATAGTTTAAAAATTAGCCAGAAAAAGTTAGCTCATGAAACACAAGTCGAAAACCAAATAAGCCATAAGCCCACTATATAAGGCGAAACAAACACCCCCTAACTGATAAACCAGGTAACATAAAGCTGAAATAAAATGAGTAAATAAAAAATAAAAAACATACTGTCAATTGGTCTCGACTGTGGTTAGCTGTGGTTCACGGTTGGATTCGGCCTGGTTTTGGCTCAGTCTCGGTTGTCGTGTCGGCTTGGTTTAGGCTCAGTCTCGGCTCTCGAAGGAAAACTGTACAAAAAAAATTAACATCTATATCAACATAAATAAACAAATCAAACACCGCCTCGGTTGTCTTGTTTTGACCGAAACAAATAAAACCAAGCACACCCCTTGCGGTGTGGGCCAGTAACGTGCAAACAAACGCACCCTGCTGGGCCTACGCCACGCAAAAACAAACGCACCCTGTTGGGGCTGCGTTTCAACAAACAAACGCACCCTGTTGGGGCTGCGTGAACCAGATAAGCAAACAAAGGGCCCTTGGGGCTACGCCACGCAAAAACAAACGCACCCTGTTGGGGATGCGTTTCAGCAAACAAACGCTCCCTGTTGGGGCTGCGTGAACCAGATAAGCAAACAAAGGGCCCTTGGGGCTACGCCACGCAAAGACAAACACTCTTTTGGGTGACTTAACCAAACAATCAGCCCCGTATGGGGCAACTAATAACTATAAACTTTTAGCGGCGACATGTCCCTGGTAGAAACATAAACACAAAAAAAATTAAACATAACTTAACCACTATAATAAACCTGTGGTCTCGGCTTCAGGACTCGGCTTCGGGTCTCGGCTACGGGTCTTCGCTTCGGTTCTCAGCAGCAACTGTACCAAAAAAAATTAACAATATTTTTTATAAAATAACAAAAAACATAATACACACATATAAAAAATTAACTTATTGCTAAAATTACACAATATGAAAAAATTAACATATATAAAAAATTAACAAAAATTAAATGAGGGTTTGAGGGTTTGGGTTCGGTTCTCACCTGGGTTTTGTAAATGAGGGTGTGAGGGAAGAAAGAGATGAGAAATAGAAAGAATTAAATGAGGAGAGGGTTTGAGGAAAGAATTATACGAGGAGAGGGTTTGAGGAGAGGCATCGTGCATAGTGGTGCGAGTGTGGGTTTATGTGGTCGAGATGGTGGTTGCTGTGGTGAAGATGGTGGTGTAGTGGTGGAGATGGTGGTGCTGTGGCCGGTGGTGGAGATGAGAGCAAGAAGGCGGGATGTTGCTGCTGTGGGTTTTTTTGTTTTTGATTTTTTTTAACAAGTGTTTAGATCTGCTAGGTTAATAATTGAGGTGTTATTTTGGATTACATTCGGCGAGGACATGTCCCCGTTGATAGTGTGTTTTGTCTTTTAGCAAACCTTTTGGCGGAGACATGTCCCCGCTAAAAGTTTTCTTTATCTGCCAAAACTTTTGGCGGGGTAAAGTAAATGCTAAGAGGGAAAAACAAAAATTTTGGGGAAATCTTTTAGCGGGGACATGTCCCCGCCAAAAGTGTTTTTAATAAAAAAAAAACTCTTTTAAGATATCATTTTAATTAACTTAAGTAAATATTAAATCTTTTAATCCTAATTAATTTTTTTCTAAATTGAAATGGTAAAAACTGAAAAGTGTGTTACTTTTTATATTGAGAATTTTGGCCGGAATTTTTTTACTTTTCTAGCACGGATTCTCAAATTGTTATCGCCTCAACTATTTGTGTAGTATGAAAAGGTTATTTGTTGTCACTTGTCACTTGTTAAAAGTATTTTAAAATTATTTATAGATGAGATGAGAAACACAATAACTAGACATTTACGTACGGCTTCAACTACCAAACACAAAGGCTCGTAAGTATTATACATGAGATGTTAAACGAACGAGCCGAGATGATGTGGTTATACACGATATGTTAAACGAACGAGCCGAGATGATATGGTTGTACATGAGATGTTAAACGAACGAGCCGAGATGATGTGGTTATACACGATATGTTAAATGAACGAGCCGAGATGATATGGTTGTACATGAGATGTTAAACGAACGAGCCGAGATGATGTGGTTATACACGATATGTTAAACGAACGAGCCGAGATGATGTGGTTATACACGAGATGTTAAACGAACGAGCCTAGATGATGTGGTTATACACGATATGTTAAACGAACGAGCCGAGATGATATGGTTGTACATGAGATGTTAAACGAATGAGCCTTGATGATCTGGTTGTGTGACAACCCGTAAAATTCCTCCCAAGTTCTATTTGGAGAAAAGATCATTTATTTTGAGTTCGGATGATTTTCGGAGAAACTAGACATATTTATATTCATTTTTATCGGAAATATTATTTTGAACGCGTTGGTGTAATTCCCGTGTCACAAATCTTCCGTTTACTCGTTTAAATAATCCCCGAACCTTACATTGTAAAAGATATCGTAAATTACAGCATTGGTCCCTGAGGGCGCGTTAGGGTTTGCTAGTGGTCTTCATCTCTTACCACTCCACCTATAAATACCAAGTGTTTATAACACTTAGGGTTTTGTTTTCCTACTTCTTTTCTCAGCCGACAACACCCACACACACTCACCTTCTTCTCCGACCACTGTTCCGGCAAGTACTCCACCACCACAGCGAGTGGATTTACACCGCCACCACCATCACGCATAACTTTTCATCCTCTCTCTTTTGAGCTATTACACGCGCCACCAAACATCCCCTAACACCTTTTTATTCGAACCTTAGTCGCGTTTGTGAAGGATGTAACACCCACCTGCTGCCGCCGTACGACCACCACATCACCACCATCATTTTCTGGTTTTGTCGCCAAGATGGATCAAGGGTTTGTCGCTACGGTTTACTGTGAAGGTCACGAATAGGATTTATTTTGGAAGTTTATTCGTGTTTTGCTCGTGGTCTCGGATTGAGTCGTGTTTTGGTTCGAGTTGTACTCGAGAGGATGCCATCACCGTCTTCTCCGTCTCTCTTCTTTCTCTCGTTCGTGGTATGTGGTCACCCACGTTTATTGTTTTGATATAAATCGATTGGTTATTTTGTTGTCATGTTTTCGTGGATTAAATGGATTTAAAAATCGGAATTTAACTGATATTAGCAGTTTTGTGATTAAGAGGTGGGATTAAAATGAAGATTTAAAAATGTTATTAAAGAGTTGAGTGATAGAAATGGATTAAAACATGTTTCTTATTTGTTTCGTGTGGTAAGGAAAGCAAATGGTGTTTGTAATGAAATCTGTAGCAGTACTCTTCACGAATTGAGTTGTGTTTTTATTGAAAAACTGAAAATAGTGTTTGATTCGGTTTGGTTTGGTCTTGCTTAATAGCTTTGTTTTTGATAGTGTTCGCTGTGGACTTAAATTCAGACATAATTGGTTTTGTTGGTGTCACTTGGAAATAAAGAAATGGTAAGGATGGTTGTTTGAGTCACGACCAGGAAAAAGAAAACTACAAGTGTAGTGTTAGTATTTGTTTTTGCGTGTGATGTGTTTAACCCGACAAGTAACACCACCGATGTGGTGCTATTTGGTTCGGTTATGGCCATGACACCATAGGGGTTGTATGGTTGTTTGCTTCTGGTCATCAAGAAATCTATTAGAGTGTCAAGTTATGAAACCTTTTAGCTCGGTGTAATGGTAATGAGAAAGGGGTAATTGTTGGATTAATAGACAATAAAAATTAAGTAGAGTATGTTTGGTTTAAATTATAGAGGGTGTGTTACAATGTTTTCTTCATCAAATGACCCATTTAAATGGTAATGTAACATCGGATTAATATTGTTGGTTGGTCTGACATGGGTGATTATTGGTACGTTTCGTTAAATTGAAGATTTATACATGACTTCGGACATAATTACCTAACGGATTGTGACTTGAAATACTCGGATAAATTATTTGGTTATATTGACCTTATTTGACAATTGACTCATTATTGGACGTTGGACGATATGGACTTATAGGACTTGAAACGAATACGATATATTAGACTCATAACGAATTTAATATTTTTGATTCGCAACGAATACACAATAAGTAAATAAAGTCTAATAATCAACGAATACCTTTTATAGTTTTCTATTAAATTGTCGGGAAATATGGTTTTGGAGGATTGAGTTTATTAAAGTCTATTGACTTGGAAATGTTATATAAGTGGACGTGTCATGCCGAAATTTATAAAACTTTCTAAACTTACATTTTTATTTCTATTCTTACATTTTATTTCTAAATCTTTTTAAGACTTCTTTTATAAAACCCGACAAAGAATTCAAAATGAATAGTTCTATTTAATTCTTAAACCCTTTCGTATTAGAATTATTAACTTACGATTTCCTTATAAAAATTATTGAAACTATTCTAAACTATTTGGGATTATGGGGTAAATACCGAAACTAACCGATTGTCCTATTTTATATTAAATAGTTAATAGTCATCATTTTCTAGATTTTCTTTGATTAAATCAAGTTGTTAGTATTTCTTGATCTTGATAAGGTCGTTCCTTTTTGGCATGAGTTTAGTTAGTATCTAACTACTATGTCGGTATCTCTTCCACTTTGGCGTGAGTTATATGTTGATGTCTTTATCATCTTGGCGTGAGTTGTATATTGACGTCTTTTCATTTTGGCGTGAGTAGTATTTTGAGTCTATGTCTTCTTACCACACCACACGAAATATAAAACTTTCTTACGAATCATTGATACTAAACTTTTATAAAGTAATGATTTGAGTGATCCACGAAAACTATGACACATCGTCTTTTATAGACTTTATTATTGTACGAACTATATTTTGAGATAAACGTATGCGTACTAGGATATACCCTCGTGTTCGTACTACTTGGTGCCATCGTGCCCACCTTTTGGATATCGTTGTGATTAGCTCTAGATGCCAAGTTGTGTCCGTCGTGATCTTTGCATTGTCGTGGCTAAGGTGAGTTCATAGCCCCCTTTCTTTTAAACAAGTTTTCATGACTATTTTTGGGGGAGAATACATGCTCTTTTAACTAAACTCAATGATTGTTTATCTGATTATGTAAACGGTTTGATTAAGATTTGATTGATTGATTGATTGATTGGTTTACCGATATACTTGATCTGGATATTCGAATGCGTTATGTGTTTACCTGGTTTATATATGAGAGCTTCCTAGCTCAAACCATTTTCTTGGACCTGCTACTACTTGGTTTTGCTACATGTGTTGGCTAGATAAGGTTAGACGGAAGTAGAGTTGACCTAGAGCTAGGGCGCTTTGACCCTAGTTTGGAATAGACTCTGCTGCGGCCTAGATCCGGGGCAGTAACGGGTGGTTCCTTGTTGTGACCTGGCTAGTGACCGTTGATTCATCTTTCCTAAGATGATAAATTATTGATTGAGATTGAGATTGAGATTGAGATTGAGATTGTGATTGTGATGTCTATACCTGCCTCTAGTCACATATAGCACTTAAACTCTTCAGGTCCACAACTGTTTTTATAACTTAAACTCTATGGACTCACCAGCGTAAGCTGACCTTTAGTGTGTATTCTCAGGTTTAAGGCGATAGCTCACTATTTGAAGGCGCTTGGCAAGGGGCATGGTCATAGGCGACTCTGATGAACATTTGGGACCGCTTTAATTATTTTATGGGCCTATTTCCGCACTATTTTATATCATGTAAACTTTATGCTTTACATAACAGCTTTTATTCCAAATAAATGAAATAAAAACCATTCTTTGTTCCTTGTGTTGTGATACCGATTTCGTAGCACCCCATTGCATGTATGCTTCCGCTAGACCCGAATTTTGGGGGTGTTACAGGTTGTGCATGAGATGTTAAACGAACGAGCCGAGATGATATGGTTGTACATGAGATGTTAAACGAACGAGTCGAGATGATATGGTTTGTGCATGAGATGTTAAACGAACGAGCCAAGATGATATGTTTCTACACGTACGAGATGTATCCAATATTTCCAACCTAATTTTCCCACCAAAATTTTGCCACCAAAATATTGGCGCCAGAATTTCCCACCAAAATATTCTTAACAGATACACTCTATAAAAAAACTTCTCCTCACAATATAAACACACACACACACACACACACACTCATCAAACTAATAAAAACTCACACACACATTCATCTCACTATCTCTCTCTCTAGCAGTTTCCGTTTTCCGGCGACACCAGTAGTTTCTAGCCACCGGAATCTTTTTCTGGCCACCACCTTTTATCACCTCAACTTGTAGATCGGGCCACCTCGGTCATGATTCTACCACACAAGCGCCAACACACACTATCAAGCACTCACAACCACAAACACAAACTGTTATCATGGTGAAGATGGCGGAATTTGAAGCTTTTCCTTGTCCTTGTGGATGAGGAGACGTAATTCTGTGAGAATCGCAGAAAACTTACTCCTTTGGTAAACTATACTAAGTGTGTCCATGGTATGTGTCAATTTACACATACCTTTTACCTTAGAAATCGGACCAAAAATGACCAAACACTAACCATTATTGCCAAGGATTGTGTGTTTTTGCGTTTGTAAATGTGTAGGTACGGATAATGCAAAAGTGGACAAAAACAAGCCAAAAACGACAAACACAAGCACGGGATATGGAAAGAGTGCAAAAGCCGAGGCCGGGAAGCATTTTTCAAGTTTGGATCAAGAATTGAGCTCAATTTGTCAAAACTAATCCTTGAAGATTCATTATTGTCAAGATCAGACCTTGGAATGATTTTACAGATTTGGTCCCTTTAAATTATGAATTGGCAAGTTAAGTCCTTTTGATAAATCACTAATTACTACTACTACTTAAACCAAAACAAAACCCATCACAAACACAGCCCAAAATCTAACCATAAAATCCACAAGCCCACTTTGCCACAGGCCCAGTCTTATCTTTGCCAAAATCCATAACCCACAATCCCATACCCGGTCTTCCCACCCAAACTAAAGTCAAACAATAGTTAAAAATACCTACACACCTTTTACCTTTCCCCTTTTCACCCAGCATGAACCCTAGAAATTTTACCCATCAAATTCACTATCATTAAGGGCAATCAGGTCAATTACCCAACCCCTGACAAGGTCTGACACAAGGAATGCCACGTGGATGAGTGTGATTTGTTTGGATGCGTCACTTGATGGAATAGAGAGCTCTGATTGGCTGGGATTTACACAAAGGGATCAAAGGGTGAATATTCAAGGGATATTCCACCTCTAGATGCTTCCAAGACCTGAGCTCGTGGCTTTAAATAGCATCTCTTCTCCTCATTTGAGCTTGTTAGTTAGATAGTGGTAGCTAGTGTAGGATAGAGTGTAGGTTAGGTATAATTTTAGTGTAATTTTCTATTTCAGTCTCAATTTGTACTCACTTTCAGCATTTAATAAAGTTTTCCAGTTTTAATCTTTCATTTTCCTAGCAATTCTACTTTTCAAATCTATTTCAATGTTCTCATTTACTGTTTTCATAAGATCATTGAAGCTTAATCAGTAGCTTGTAGAGAGAATTGCACCTTGTTTCTGCTTAACTTGCTCCATTGGGTAATGGTCAACGAAGGTCAACGAAACATATCCTAGTATTCATAGTGGTTATTGGTGATTCTGAGATGGTGATTATGCCTATCTGAGGATAGGCTGTGGTGGAAAGCATCCTATTTCAGTTAGGATTTCGAATTTGTAAGATCTCATTTTATATTTACAAGCTTTAAAGTTAGAATTATAGTGTAGCTTAGTGATAGTTGTTTTTATTGCTTTGATTTTGCTTATGCTAGCTTAGTAATGCTTCAGTAGTGTTCTTGTTTGAATATTGTATGTTATATCATAGAATTATAGTTGTTACTGTTTCATTTCAGTAGATCTGCTAGTTTGATAATTAGTTGTTAAATGTTGTTGTTATTAGATCATAGTGCTTCTATATCAGTTAGGTGTTGATGTTGGATCTTTTGCTTGGTTAAATTCAACTTGAATCTCAGTTTGATAGTGACTGCATAGTATTATTGATTTTTGTAGTCTGAGTTAGTAGAGTTCATTACTGGAATTGGTTATTGATTTGGTGTTTGTTAGTGTCTTTGAATAGAGATTGATCATTTGTTTGGATGTTAGTATCTTGATTCTCATATTCATAGTGTAAATGACAGCTTAAAGGACTGTTTGGATTCGCTAGTATCTAAGTGTTCTTGTTGTTATTTTGCTGTTTTCTATGCATAATCAGTTTGCATTAGGATAGATTCAGTAGGTTTAGTAATAACAATGGTCACTAAAACTCTAAAAAGTCAAAACTAGCTTAGCTCTTAGATTCTGTATACTATAGTTTTAATCTGAACCTGATGACTGTTCAAATCTTTCATTTTGTGATTGTGATTGTAATTTTCATGCTCAAATATGTTCAGTATACACCTAGTGAGAGACTCGATTCATTAAAATTGGTTTTAGTCAAACTTAGTTGCAAAATAAAAAGTCAAAATTTTGCATAGATTTCTTGGTACATGTTTTTACCTGCTGATCTAGGGGTAAATTGGAATTCAATTGGAGTATTAGAATTAGGGCTTTTAGCATTTTTGTGTTGTCTCCTAGGTAGTATAGCTTTTGCCCCCATTATTTTATAGATTGTAGCTTATTAGAACTGCTAAATTAGTGCTTAAAGTAGGCTGAGTAAGCTTTCATTTCTGACTTAGTTTTGAATCTGGCAAATTGCTTAGCTGCTACTTCTAAGTGTTTAATTGATGATATTCAACTGTTTTGAGTTTTTCCAAGTATGTTTAACTGTTTTTGAGCTATTTGTTATGTTTAGTGCTTATTCTGCTTATATTTGTGCTTAATACCAAACTGCTCATTGCATAATCTGAGATATCTAGTGTGCTTATGGTCTGAATTCAGTTCATTTGAGCTTATATTAGAATTAGAAACCTTCTGCATTAGTTTAACACAGATTTGTTGCAAGTGCTTATTAATAAGCACTTGCAATAAGCTGAAATAAGCCCAATAAGCAGTTTTTAAGCAGTTTTTTTTTCAAAAGTTTTTGTTCCAGTAGCTTTCAAATATTTTTTTTAAATTTTCTATAAAAATTTGGGATTTATTTGAATTGTTTTGCTATTTCTTTTGAATTTTCTTAGTTTTTAAATCACTTTTTATCATTTTAAATTCATAATAAATTCAAAAATACAATAATAATTTTCATTTTTATTTCAAAAATAGTTTTTAGATTTATTAGATTTTTAAAAAATAGATTTGTATCTTTTAGATCATTTTTCCATTTATTTTCATTTTTAATCATTTTTAAATAGTTGAAAATAGTTTTTAATTCATAATAAATAAATAAAAAAATCAGAAAAATATAATTCTTTTTCGCAAAATTATTTTTGAATATTTAAGATTTTTAGAAATTTTATTTGAATTTTTAGGAGTCGTTTTCAATAGTTTCACATTTTATATACGTTTTTTTACATTTACGTTTTTCGTCTTATTTGCGTTTATTGATTTACGTGCTTTACACTTTTATCGTTAATTCATGTCATTGTAGTATAATCTCAAAACCAAAATATATTTTTCCATTCACTTCACATGAGCACATTTTATTCGTCAAAATCGCCGTCAACCTTCGTTGGGAAACGACCCGAGAAATATTCTCACAAATATTTCTTTGGAAAAATAAACTAACAAAATACTCACATCAGTCCATTATCGAAAGTGAACACCTCCAATACATACTTTTTCTTGTATTATATAAATAATTTGGTTAGTTGTTAAAAATAATAGTTTATACTCTTTAACAGGGGGGACAAAGGAGTATGGATGCAATTTTTTTTTATGGAAGGAGGAAGGAATCGCCAAAATGACCGGTTCTCTTGGAGCTTCAACACCTCCAACTCATTCCGCAGGACCAACTCGTTCCACTGCAGGACCTTCAACATCGAGTCCTGGAAATACTGGGTGCTCAAACTGCATCAGCCTTCGTCACCGGATAATGATACTCGAGAAAACGCTAGAAGTGTATATGCATCCCAACAACCACATAATGGAATCAGCTGCCTTATTTCACGACCTTTATAATGACATGGTAGGCGACATGGGAAATCTTCGTATGTAGTGATGTTGTTGTTGTTGTTGTTGTTTGTTGTTGTGTTGTTGTTGTTGTTGTTGTTGTTGTTGTTGTTGTTGTTGTGTTGTTGTTGTTGTTGTTGTTGTTGTTGTTTTGTTGTGTTATTGTTGTTGTTGTTGTTGTTTAATAAAATGTTGTTGTTGTTGTAAAAACTGTTGTCGAACGTGATAAATTTTTTTAATTGGTACGTTTTAATTTATCATTTATTCACCGGGACATGTGGGCTGGTGTCGAATGTGCTTTATATTGTTTGTTGGAGTAATACGTATGTTTTAACAAACACGAAGGCACAATATCACAATTAAGAAACACGAAGGCAAACTGTTTATTTAAAACACGCAAGTGTTCCAACCACATACATTTCATACATGCAGACTCAAACGAAACAACTCAAACTAAACAACTCCAGAACTAAACGAAACAACTCAAACTAAACAACTCGACAACTAAACGAAACAGATCAAACGAAACATGCAACCCGTTTTTTTGCGGCTACTTCCCGCTTTGCTTGAACTCGCACCATCTTTTCCCTTCCTTGCTCTCATTTCCTTGAGATGTGCAAACTTAGCTTCCAGATACCCTGTTTTCCAGATTATTAATTTCGGTGTCGAGGTCAAACCAGCTTTCATCTTCATCGTCACCTCCAACAGCAGCAGCTTGAGCTTTAGCAGCACGTTGAGCTTCAGCAACAGCTAGCTCTTCTATATACTCTCTGTAGTACGATTTTTTCCTACACCATTCGATAATCTTGTCTCTCATCCACGGTTCAACGTCTCTAAAAGAACCATATTCCTCATAAACTGCAAAACCAAAAGTTAACTCCACTTCATTAAAGAGGAGCTCGTGTGATAATATTTTTGAGTACTCCTCTTCAACCGTGTAACCATGCCAAGTCATGTGTGACAATATTTGTGTTTCTTTTGCCGAATTTATGATAATCAGTATGTGTTCCCCGTGTATTGAAATATATAGTAAAACTTTGGCCGAGGTCAAACCTGCCAACACTTTCGGTGTGACAATATTTTTGAGGTGTGAAAATTGGTGTCAACACTTTCGGCGGGGACATGTCCCCGCCAAAAGGCATGACCATCATCAGAAAGTTTAGGCGGGATAAATATATTAATTGGCGCCTATACTTTTAGCGGGGGCATGTCCCCGCTGAAAGATTGGCAATATGTATATACACTTTTGGCGGGGACATGTCCCCGCTAAAACTGTAGGCGAAAAAATACCCGCGCACAATTAAGAGGAACTATTTTGGTCAAACTTGGCCAAAAATCACAAACACTTTTGGCGGGGACATGTCCCCGCCGAAAGTATGCATTGAAAATTTAGTAAACGGTCAGCGAGACTGTGTGCCAACTCAGCACTTTTTTTGTCGTGTAGGGNCGGGGACATGTCCCCGCCAAAAGGCATGACCATCATCAGAAAGTTTAGGCGGGATAAATATATTAATTGGCGCCTATACTTTTAGCGGGGGCATGTCCCCGCTGAAAGATTGGCAATATGTATATACACTTTTGGCGGGGACATGTCCCCGCTAAAACTGTAGGCGAAAAAATACCCGCGCACAATTAAGAGGAACTATTTTGGTCAAACTTGGCCAAAAATCACAAACACTTTTGGCGGGGACATGTCCCCGCCGAAAGTATGCATTGAAAATTTAGTAAACGGTCAGCGAGACTGTGTGCCAACTCAGCACTTTTTTTGTCGTGTAGGGACTTTTGGCGGGGATAAACGTGTTCCCACGAAAATTCTCCTCGCACGTCGTCCTGTTTGTTGTAGTGTTTATTGACTTGGGGTTCATTTTTACGGTATTTATGTCATATAACTATATAAATATATGTTAGCTTTGTTATAACAATTTACTTTGTTGATTTTTTAAAGATAGAAGAAATTTGATGATTCATACAGATTGTTAGTAGTCATTCGAATTCCACATTATTAAATTTCAACATGATGAGTTTATTTTACCTTCTGGATTGTGGTGGAACTGTCTAAAATTTGTGGTTATTGAGCAAAGAGTTAAACTCCAACATATCCATTTCAGGCAATTCTAACAGGTCAATTTGAAAACTTCTCATACCTATTACATTATGTGACATTTCTAAAATTTCACGTCATTTATTTTAATAGTTTATTATACAACTATCCTATTTTAACAAATTAACTTCGCCAGAAGTTATCCGTGTACATTCAATTCATTCGATCATGACTATACTATGTCTACTCTACATTTTCTATACTCCATCGTTTCCTTTCAATCCTATTTTAAAAAGTCATAATTCACTTTTTCCATTTTTACATCAACATTACACTTTTTATGTATTTTGCGGTTTAAATTCGTGTTTTCACGTTTTAACCTCAACTAAATCCTCCGATGATCTCACCACTCATCTATACTTCAAAATATATTGTGAAAACAAGTTTTAGTATTTTTACAAGTTTTATATTTTTTTTAATTGCTACCCGGTATTACGTTACGCATCTTAAAACTCCACATTTTAAGTTACCGGGAGCAAAATAAACTACACAATACATCTAATAACTAATTTTAACACAAAATTATCCCACTAACTCCCCCATTTCCCTTGGTGGCCGGCCAAGGTAGATAATACACAACACTTGTCTTGATTTCAAGACAAGTGTACTCCATTATCAACATTTCATGCATATTACCACCTACTTTTGCACATAGATCATATCTACATGCAAAAAGCTCTCAAATCCTCTCTTGTTCTTCTTTGGTGCCGTGAGCATGTAAGCCACAAACACCATTGTATTTTTGATTTTTCTAGCAAAAATTGTTAAGTACAAGTGATGCTCTCTTGATACTAACTTATCTCTTGATCATTACTTCTTGTAGAACTTCTTTCACAAGAGCTTTGTGGTGATTTTCTCCAAGTTTTCAAGTATTCAAGAGTAGTGACTCTCAAGATCTTCCAAAAAGTGTTGGTGACAAGTTGGTAGTTATGGATTAGAGAAGAAGTACAAGTAATGTATTCTTAATCCTTGAAACTCCGTTTTCTCTTCTTGGTACTCTTCTTACTATATATTTTCTTTGGCTCACAAAATGTTTTGTGGCAGTAGGTTGAAGATTTTTCATGCTCCTTTGAAGCTCTGCTTGGTGGTCTCAAGATTTTCCTTTGGTGGTGTCAAGAGATAGCTCCAAGTCCTTCATTTCTTGTTATTTTTACTTGCCCAAATCTTTTGTAAGAAAACTCCTCCACTAACTCTCTATTTATTTTTATATTCACTACTGTAAAAATAGTATATTAAGATGTATTTGACACTATATAAATTATTATGCTTAATTAAGCTTGGTACATTGGTTAGGAAACACTAAAAACACTTAAGGACTAAACATGCAAACTGTGAATCTGAATTAGGGGTAAAAACAGAATAAACTGATTTAATCAGTACACATTGGACCTAAACTAAAAATATGTAGTTGTAGCCCTATGTCTTGTGGTCATTTTGACGGGTATTTCATCGAATAACTCATTATGATGATTAAACTAGAAATATTTTCGTGAAACATGCCAGATTCTGAGTTGCAGATTTAAATGGTAAACATCTCAGTGATATGCTTATTTTCACTACTTGTTCCAATTTTATGAAATGTAGGTAACATCTTAACTTAAACATAGCCGCAAACGGGGAATTAATTGGACTTGTAGAACTCTAGTTATCGCAACTTTTGTGGGACTGTAGTAATTTTGAAAGCTGATGGACTGAATATATTGGGTAAATTGATAGTTTTACTGATGTTGTGTAATTTTTAGCTTAGTGGGACCCACAAAAGTTGTTAGAACAGATTAATACCTTTCCGGGGATATAAGGAACTTAATTTTTGGACTTACGGTTTGCAAATGGCGAAATTGTAAACATGTACAAGTTAATAAAGTTTTCATCAGCACTAAGTATAAAAAAAAAGTATAAAAATGTTTTATAACTTGTAATATTGGACCCATAATTACTACATATTTGGACATATAAACAAGTATAGGAATATTGTACCAAGCCTAAGTAAGATCATAATTTATATACAACAAAAATACATCAATATTTATTTTCAAAAACCTAAGACAAGCATATGTCTATTTAGGTTCATCGTAGAGCTCGCGTTATTATTTTCTCCACTTGCTTGTTCTGTGCTATTTCCTTTATCCGGGTGAGTTTATAGCCTCGCTTCTGGTCTTTTAAATGTTTTATCCTATTACATGATTATAAGACATTGAGTGCCTCTTGCCAATTAAGTCCCTATCATGAACCGTTAATTATGTGGAAAACGCTAATATTATGAATATGCATATTGGGCATTGACCAGCCTGGCCGAATGGGTAGCGCCCATCTTTCAACGGTCACATAATATTGAGAATATGTGGTAAATGGCAAATATTACCCTATCGGGGCAAATGATAAGACTAGGTTAAGGTTCGGTTTCATGAGCTCTATATATTATAATCTGATAACCCGACAAGTACTGATCATACTTGTTGTCCGATGAATAATGCTTGTATTCAACTTATTATTACTAAACTCTATGAATTCAATCAACATTATTGTTGACTTTTAGCATGTTTATCTCAGGTCCGTAGGTAATCTCAGCTTGGATGGGCCGCGCAAGGAAAGATTATCATCAAGATGGCTCATGTTTTAAAAAAAATTTCACTTAATAAAGTGATTAAGACTTTTATTATCTTATGTGCTTTTAAACTATGTAAACTTGACCTCTTGTAAAACTTTGATAACCTCCTAAGGTGAACTTTTATTAAATACATCTTTGTATGAAACTTGTTTATTATATTTGTACAATGTGATCGATATATAGCACCCCATGTCCCTTTCTGCTGCGATCCTGAAAATGGGGGTGTTATACATTACATGAGAGTAAATCAAGTTCACCTATCCGTCTGCTTAGATGATGGCCCGATCATCATAAGTAGGTTCCTCTTTGTGGAAGACAAGATTGAAAATGTCCCCCATATTACCATCTGTAAACATATTTGCTAGACCACACGCTGGGGGTGAACATAATTTATTAACAGGTATAGCAGAAATACCAACTTTACTTGAATTGGTATTTCCACATAATCTGCAATTAGCATTGATCAGAAATATATAGTAACATAGCTTGAAACATAATTAAACGCATTGGGCTAAGCTCGTAAGTCCAATAAGGCCTAATAGAATATATCGTCCAATACACCCCCGCGGTTGGAATGGAGGTTTCGAATGCTCAAACTAGCTCCAAACTCAAGAAACAATGAACTAGGAAGGCTTTTGGTAAAATGTTGCCATACTGTAACAAGAAGGAACATGTAATACACGAACTTGTCCTCAAGCTATATAATCATGAACAAAATGTATATCAAACTCAATATGCTTTGTGCGTTGATGTTTTACCTTATTAGCGGAAAGATAAATTGCACTGACATTATCACAATAAACAAGGGTAGCAGTAAATAAAGGAAAATGCAGTTCACACAAAAGATTGCGAACCCAAGTTGTCTCTGCAATAACATTAGCGACACCATGATATTCCGCTTCAGCACTAGAGCGAGAAAAATTAACCTGCCATTTGGCAAACCACTGCAGAAGATTGTCCCGAAGAAAAATACAATAGCCCAAGGCAGAATGACTTGTAGCATGGCATCCAGCCCAATCAGCATAAGTATAAGCCGTGAGCTGAGCAGAAGTGGATACGTGCAACTGAAGACAATGATCAACTCTACCACACACATAATGTAGAATACGATTTGAAGCAGCAAAATGTCATTCGCTGGGATCATGCATGTAGAGGAGAACCTGCTGAACCGTAAAGGAAAAATCAGGCCTTGTAAAAGTGATATAACATAAAGATCACCACCAGGACAGAGTTTAGATTGGTATCAAGCAAAGTTACATTTCCTTATCATTATTAAATGGCATTTCTAGAAACCTAAATAATATCGTGTTGGGAATAAAGTTACCACTGATAGTATTGTGGAAGACACTGCTGAAGAATGCACTAGCAGTGGAAACACATTACCACTGCTAGTACATATATTACCACTGCTATTAAATAACTCATGTATTCGTATAGATAAGTATAGAAAAGATATTGTGTATATTCTATTTAGATAGCTTAATACTTATCTTGTAAAGGAATCCTTGTTCTATAAAAGGAGATCCTAGGTCATTGTAATTGGTACGTATAACTCTAGAGAGGTTGTAACCCTAGTGATAAGCAAGATCACTTGTATTATTATCAATAATATTGAAGCTTTGTGTTAAACTTACATACAACTGTTCTCACTTATAATACATCATACAATCCATCTTCTAAGTGTTACTAAGTAAATTCCGCGTGCCTAATAACATTACTCAAAGTATCTCTAACACAAGGTGTGTGTTTAGATCCATCAAGTGGTATCAGAGCCAGGTTCTGATACTTTGATTTAGAAGATCCAAGGAATTAGCTTAACCAACTCACTCAAACAAATGGAGATGGAAAACAACCAGTCCAACTCTGCTCGAAGGCTTCCTAAGCTCAAACTCAATGAGTATGAGATGTGGAGGATAATGATTGAGCAGTACTTTCTCATTCAAGACTATGCTTTGTGGGAGATCATCTTAACTGGTGACTCTTTCAAACCTGTACAAAAGATTGAGAAAGTTGGTGACAAGGAAGTAACAATTATCTCTGCGCCTTCTACCTCTGATGAAAGAACTCAGAAGAAGAATGACATGAAGGCCAGAAGTTTGCTACTTATGACTCTTCCTAAAGACCAGATCATTGCTTTCAGCAAATTCAAGACAGCAAAGGAGTTGTTTGAAGAGATCTGCTCAGTGTTTGGTGGCAATGATGCTACTAAGAAGACTCAAAAGACATTGTTGAAGCAGAGCTATGAAAACTTCACTGCCTAAAGCAATGAATCTCTTGACAGCATCTTCACCAAACTATAGAAAATTGTCACTCAATTGACTGTGTTTGGAATTGAGGTAGAACAGGAAGACCTCAATTTGAAGTTTCTAAGAAGCTTGCCTACTGAGTTTCATACTAACGTTACAGTCTGGGAGAACAAACCAGAGATTGAAGCAATGAAGCTCAATGATCTTTACAATAACTTAAAATTAATTGAACTGAGATTAAAGAAAGCAGGAAAGCTTGGGTCAAGCTTTAGTAGCTTGGCATTGATGTCAACCTTTGTTGACAGTGATGATTCTGAAGATGAAAGTGATGATGACTTTGCCACTACTGGTTCTACAGTTTCCACTGGTAATGCTCTTGTTACCACTGCAGGTTCAAAGAAGAAGGTTGTGGTAATGGAGATCCTACATTGTATGCCTTCATCTCCACTCAAGTTAATGGTTCTGTACTAACTCATGAAGACATAGAGCAAATAGATGATGATGACTTGGAGGAGATAGACATAAAGTGACAGATAGCTCTTCTTAGCATGAGAGCTAGGAAATTCTACAAGAAGACTGGCAAGCCAATTCACATCAATGGAAGTGAAACTGCAGGGTTTGATAAGAAGAAAGTAGAGTGTTTCAACTGTCACAAGTTGTGACATTTTGCTAGGGAATGTAGAAGACCAAGGAAGCAGGATAACAAATCCACTTGGTACAAACAAAAGAAAGAGCCAATTGTGGAGGAACCAAAGGCAATGCTGGCAATAGATGGTGTGAGCTATGATTGGAGTTTCATGGCTGATGGTGAAGAAGAAAAACCTTCAGAAGCTGGTCTCATTGCAACAGAACATGCTCTCATGGCCTTTTCTGATTCTGAGGTACAAAACTTTGATGGTTTCTCTAAAACATGTAGGGATTCTAGAGAATGTGAAAGGCTTAATGAATTATATGAAAACCAAAGAACAAAGTTATTTGCTGCTAATTATAATGTGTCAAATCTTAAGAGAGGCATATCTGTTTTAGAAAAACAACTAGAGCACTATAGAGAAAATGAATCAAAGTTTAATGATGATATGGTTGTTCTTAGGAGAGACTTAGATCATAAGATAGCAGTGAATGAGGCATTGAGAGAGGAGGTTGAAAGACTTAAAAAGATAACTGAGAATGTCAACTTATCTGTTGATACCTTATATTATCAATCTAAGTCTATAGATAAAATTTGGGATGTACAAATTACTAGTAAAGCTAAGTCTGGTTTAGGATACAATTCTATCCCTCCACCACTAAGAGGTGTTCCAGCACCTCCAGGTATAGATCTAGCACATACAGGCCTAGAAGAGTTTCAAGAACCTAGTCTTGTATATGGCCCTCCCAAATTTGTTAAAAGTGAAGAAGAGGTTAAGCATGAATCTGATGTGTTTGAGAGTACTAGTGACTCATCTATAGTAGATGAGAATGTTAAAAAGTGTGTAGAAACTCCTATCCCACAAGTTGTTAATACTATTACAGAAGAGACTAGGAAACAAGTTAATAAACCTAGACAAACTGGAAGGTATTCTGAGATGTATAGAAACAAGTCATTAACTCCTAGGGGAAACCAGAGGAGTTGGAATCATGTAAAATCTCAACAACTAGGTAGTGATTTTGTGATGAATAACAAGGCATGTTATATTTGTGGTAGTTTTGATCATTTACATGCTAAGCGTGACTATCATGTTGGGAGAAGGGAAGTTTATGGGAAGAATAGGGTGAACTCAAACAAGTTTCAAAACAAATCACACCCTAATTCACACAGCAACATGATCCCAAGAGCAGTTTTATTGAAAAGTGGGCTTAAAACTTTTGCCACTGCTAAAACTGTTAACACTGCTCTTCCTAATTCACTTGTTTCAAGTGCAAAGCCTAAAACCAATTTTGTTAAATCTGCACATATAGGAAAAAGGACTTTTTACAACAAAAGGGTTCAACATAACCAACAGTGGGTACCAAAATCTAAACCAGCAGTTACCACTGCTCATTCAAAAATTCCCACTGCCAGAGTTGTAAATAAGAATAACGGAAACATGGGAAATGCTGTGAAGGCCTCAGCACGTTGGGAATGGAAACCTAAAGGAACTAGCTCATCAACCAATCCCAAAGGTGTATCAATGACCTTTGATAGATTTAACTATATTGATACACGAGGCATATTCAAGTCAATTATGGCTTGGTTCTCCAAAAGAAACTAACTTCTCTATATTCATGTGCAGAAACATCCAAGGGCAAAAAGATCAGATCAAGGGATTTCAGACAGTGGATGTTCAAGGCACATGGCTGGAAACTTGTCTTATCTATCTAACTTTGAATATTTTGATGGACAAAATGTCAGCTTTGGAGGAGGAGTAAATGGTAAAGTTACTGGTAAAGGTGTTATTAAAACTGGTAACATGGATTTTGAACCTGTATACTATGTAAAAGAGCTTAAGTATAACCTTTTTAGTGTGTCACAGATGTGTGACAAACAAAGCAATGTTCCTTTTACTGAAGATATGTGTTTTGTTCTCTCTAAGGATTTCAAGATGCCTGATGAAAGTCAGATCCTTCTTAAAATTCCTAGAAAAGGCAACTTATATAGCTGTGATATGAATAACATTGTTGCTAAAAATGATTATGCTTGCTTCCTTGCAAAGGTCACAGTGGATGAATCCATGCTATGGCATAGAAGACTTGGTCATATTAACTTTAAAACCATTAATAAGATTGTTAAAGATGGTTTGGTAAGAGGCTTGCCTCAGGAAAGATTTGAAAATGATCAAACCTGTGTTGCTTGTCTTAAAGGGAAACAACACAAAGCTTCTTGCAGGTAAAAATTGGTTAACTCTACTGCTCACCCACTTCAAATGTTACATATGGACTTGTTTGGTCCTACATCTGTGAGCAGCATAAATCTTAAGAAATATTGTCTTGTTGTGACTGATGATTTTAGTAGGTTCACATGGGTTTTCTTTCTTAGAACTAAGGATGAATCTACTGGCATTCTTAAGATCTTTATAATAGAAGTAGAAAACCAAAATGATATGAAAGTTAAAATCATTAGGTGTGACAATGTGACAAAGTTTAAGAATAGAGTTATGGATGATTTTTGCAGAGATAAGGGTATTAAAAGAGAATTTAGTTTAGCTAGAACTCCTCAACAAAATGGTGTTGCTGAGAGGAGAAATAGGACACTAATAGAGGCTGCTAGAACCATGTTGGCAGATTCAAAATTGCCAGTGACATTCTGGGCTGAAGCAGTTAACACTGCTTGTTATGTGCAAAACAGGGTTTTAGTAGTGAAAACAAAGAACAAGACACCTTATGAGTTATTTAGAGGTAGACCACCTATTCTAGACTTCATGAGACCATTTGGATGTCATGTTACTATTCTCAATACCATAGATCATCTGGGTAAATTTGAAGAGAAATCAGATGAAGGGTATTTTGTTGGGTATTCCATGGTTAGTAAAGTTCAGAGTATTCAACTTAAGAACCCAAAAGATTGAAGAGAATCTGCATGTTAAGTTCCTAGAAAACAAAGTGAATCAAAAAGGAACTGGTCCAGAAAGGCTGTTTGATCTTGATACTCTAACCAAAACTATGAATTATGTGCCTATTTCTACAGGTACATCTACTTATGATTTTGCAGGTTCAGAAGAGTTTGTTGATGATGATGAACCAAGCAAGGATCAAGAGGAGGATCAAGATGAATTCATCCTGCCAATTTGGGACTATGTAGATTACAATGATGTTCCAAAGACTGGAGATGCTCAGGATTCTAGTAGAGAAGGTGATGGCAACAAGAACACTCAAATCCTGAAAGCAGTGGAAATACAGATTCCACTGCTATATCAAAGGATTCCGCTGCAACATCAGATGTGGAAGATACAACTCCAGTTACACAGGAAGCTCAAGCCAATGATCTTGAAATCTCAAATATGCCAACTGAGATTCCAGTTCCTCCAACTCCCCATACTTCAATACATAAATCACATCCTCTTGAGAATGTGATAGGAGATATTCAATCTGGAGTTAAGACAAGAAGGCAATCTACATTGTCTGACATTCATGGTTTTATCACTGAAATTTATAAATCTAAAGATCATGAAGAAAAGAATGAATGTCTCTTTATGTGTTTTATGTCACAAATGGAACCAAAGAATGTATTCAAGGCTCTTGAAGATGAAAGTTGGGTGGAGGCAATGCAAGAAGAATTGCTCCAGTTCAAGATTCAAAAGGTTGGGATACTATGTGATTTACCTTCTGGCAAGAAGGTAATAGGTACAAAATGGGTGTTCAGAAACAAAAAGGATAAAAGAGGAATTCTTATAAGAAACAAGGCCGGCTTGTGGCTCAAGGATACACTTAGGAGGAGGGTATTGACTATGAAGAAGTGTTTGCCCCAGTTGCAAGAATTGAAGCAATTAGGCTATTTTTGGCCTATGCATCCTTTATGGGCTTTAAAGTCTATCAAATGGATGTAAAAAGTGCTTTTCTATATGGGCAAATTGATGAGGAGGTATATGCTTCACAACCTCTAGGCTTTGAAGACCCTGAATATCCAGCCAATGTGTACAGGGTGGTTAAAGCATTATATGGCTTGCATCAGGCTCCAAGAAAATGGTATGAGACCTTAACAACTTATCTTATAGATAATGGGTTTCATAGAGGGAGAGTGGATCAAACTTTGTTCATCAAGAAAGACAAGAATGATATCTTGCTGGTTCAAGTTTATGTTGATGATATCATTTTTGGATCTACAAAGTTAGAGATGTGCAAAGAATTTGAGAAGCTTATGAAGGAATAATTCAAGATGAGTTCTATGGGTGAACTCACATTCTTTTTGGGACTTTAAGTACAGCAAAGGCCAGATGGAATATTCATCAATCAAGATAAATATGTGGCTGAGATATTAAGGAAGTTCAAATTCTCTGATGCAAAGTCAAGTAGCACCCCTGCAGACAAGACTACACATCAACTTTTGAAGGAAAATAGTGGTGAAGCAGTTGATGTGCACATGTACAGACCAATGATTGGTTCGTTGATGTATCTTACATCATCTAAGCCAGATATTATGTTTGCAGTGTGTGCTTGTGCAAGGTTTCAGGTCACTCCTAAAGTTTCACACTTGACTGCAGTGAAGAAGATTTTCAAATACCTTAAAGATTTTCCTAATCAGGGATTATGGTATCCTAGAGAATCTCCTTTAGAATTGGTTATTTACTCAGATAGTGACTATGCTGAGCAAGCTTGGATAGAAAATCTACTACAGGTGGTTGCCAATTTCTTGGTAATAGATTGGTGTCATGGCAGTGCAAGAAACAAACAATGGTGGCAAATTCATCAACTGAGGCAGAGTATGTGGCTGCTGCAAGTTGCTGTGCTCAGGTTCTATGGCTTCAAAATCTACTTTTGGACTATGGGTACAATTTCATGAATACCATCATTTACATTGACAATAGTAGTACCATATGCATAATTAAGAATACATTTCAACACACAAAGACTAAACATATTGAAATTAAACATCATTTTATAAGAGATTGTTATGAGAAAAGGCTAATTCAGGTTGTCAAATCCATACTGATGATAACTATGCTGATTTATTAACAAAAAGTCTTGATGTGGGTAGATTTCAGTACTTGGTAACATGTATTGGAATGCTTAATTCATAAAATCTTTTTATGTCTAATGGTTTTTAGTGTTGAGGGGAGGTTTTTGTACTCAAATTGTTGTTTGTATATCTTTGCTTGTATTTTGTTTGCCCACTAACTTTTATGCAGAGAACAAAGAAAACAGTGGAAACAAAAAGGCAAGCAGTGGTAATTGGTGCTCTCACAGTGGAAAAAGAAAACAAGAAGAAACTTTACTTATTCAACTAAAAAGTTTCATTACAAGAAAGGAGAGTACAAAATAACAATCATCAAAACACAAAACATAAAACCTAACACATCTACAACCCTACACCCTTCCCAAGCTACTCTGTAGGCTTCTTTCCCTTGCCCTTGTAGTTGTGCTTGTTCTTCTGTGCACTCTTTCTTTTGTTCTCAAAAGTAGAGTGCAACCTAGGACAAGCAAGCCCAAGTACATGTGGAGGAGGCCTAGGTAGTCTTGCAGGCCTCTCTGGGATGGAGATTTGGCTCATATTGGAGAGAGCTGCTCCCAAAGCTTTGGTAAGAGCCCTTGGCAACTCCTTTGACAAGGAGTAGGACTCATCATCATCTGAATCATCAGATGAGCTAGAGTACAACTCCAGAGATGATGCAGGTGCAGGTGTTGATAAAGGTGGAGGATGAGCAATAGATGCTGGCTTAGCAACAGGCTTAGCAACAGCCTTCTTTGGTGGCTTCCTAGATGAAGAGGCTGTAGCACAGGGTGGAAAGTAACTTGCCCATCCTGTTGACTCTGAAGAAGACTCAGAGGTCATCAATACCTCTGTGTCTGAATCAGAAGTGAGATCAATGATTATAGGGAGCTTGCTCATGATTGATTTAAGGGTTTTGTGAAAAGTTGAAGTTTGTTTTTGGTGAAGATAATGGAGAGCCGAGTCCCTTTATATAGGAAAGGTCAACTAAAGGTCTCATTAATTGAGATATTTACTTTCATCTATTTGGGCAGGTTGAAAAGTAAATAAAGATATTATCGGGTTGACTTTTGGAAGATATTTGTGAATAGTGGCTTGGTTAAAAGTAACTTTGGTTAATACTAAGTTTGGTTATAAATTTTCTATATTTTATGCTAACACTTGCAGGTAAATAACCAAATTCTTGTTGGGAGGTTGTCATAAAAGGTGTATAACTGAGATACACAACAAATGGTTATTGATTCACCATGTCTAACACACATAAGAATCAACTAGTCCAGAGCAAACGGCTACTGGTAAAGACTTAACAAATCCGTTTAAGGTTGATAGTTTACCAAAAACTATATGGTAATCAACTCACCATATTCTTTATGATTAAGAGCTGGCTAGTCCATAGCAAATGGCTCATGGTAAAGACATATCAAATCCGTTGATAGCTAGTAGTTTGCTAAAAACTACAATAAGAGTAGTCAAATTTTTATATGATTATCTTACCACTGCTCTTGAAAATTTTTGTGAAAATTCCCACTGCTAGTTCACAGTTTCCACTGCCAGTGTTATTTTTATCACTGTTGAACTAGCCGTTACAACTGTTGTGTCAGTAACAAACTTTTTACTAATCGTTGAGGGTAACTGCTTTCCATATTAATAGGGTAAAATTTTTAAAAGATTATCTACTTTCCTAATTACTATTTATTCTTTTAAGATAAATCTTTTCCTTAGATAATCTTTCTTGCGCATAAATCTCTAACCCTAGCAGTTTATATACTATTCTCTCAATTGGCGAGTTCTATATACAATTCATACTAACACAACTCCTTTTTCATAAAAAGATACCATGGTTTCAATCACCTTTGCAGATGAGTACAACCAAGTGGCTAACTTGGAAAAGTCAAACGATAAGAGTGGACCTCTTTTTCATCAGATTGTGGATTTTCTAAACACTACTCATGTGAGGTATGCTTTACTTTTTAATCCCACAATCTATATCTCTCAAATCAAGCAGTTTTGGAACTCTGTTGAGTCCATAACCATTGAAAATAGAGTGTAACACCCCCAAAAATAGATATTCGCGGAAGCATACAAGTATTTGGGTGCTACGAAATAGGAATCACAACACAAGATAAAGAGAACGGAGTAGAAATCCATTTGAAATATATTACATAATTGTATGTCAAATGTAATACATAAGTTCAAGTTTTATAAAATAAGGCCCAGTTACATGACTGTCCCATAGTTTTCAGAGTCACGCTTGTGTAAAAACACTTAAGATTCTTATGACCTTGCCATGCCCTGCCTTCAACATAAACATACTTTAAACACCTGAAAAACATGCTAAAAGTCAGCTAACGCTGGTGAGTCTATAGGTGCGCGTGGATTGCAACACGCACTACGTTTTACCTCTCGAGGGATCTCTAGAAGCTTGCAATCTGAAGAACACTCATACTCGCTAAACCCCTTTTCCTTACTTGCAAAACTAGGGTTTAGTTCGTATGAATCCCAAAAGCCACGAATAGCCATGAAAATCACCATAGAAACCCAAAAACCCAATCACACAAACTCCTAGTAGCCTATATGAACGATCTAGATGAGACCCAAAGTGTAAACACCACGAATCCCACCCAAACCAATCGAATAGACTCTAAAACACCAAAAACACCACGAATCGCCCCTGGTTAGCTCTTGATACCAATTGTAAAGACCAAGAATCTATATTCAGGAGGTCGGGGATGCTCGAAATAAAGGTTAAACATGGTAAAATTAGATTAAAGAATTGGGGGAAGATGTGTGTGTTTTCTAGAGAGAGAAAGGGAAAACACACACACTTCTTTATTACAATGAACATCCAACCCTCCTAGATGGAACTAGGAGGTTATTTATAGGTGACCAAGTGTCATACTTTACATAGTTGACACATTAAGTCCCTTTACTAATAAACTAATGCAATTCCCGACTATAACATTATTTTCAAGGCTAACAGGTTTTACACATAAAGACTCTTTCATATTCTTTCTTTGGTAAAGCACTGTAAAGCATCATTTTAGCCTCATTATTTTTAGCAATTAATTTCTTTTGATCTTCATTGTGTTTGGTAAAAGAACTATCCTCATCTTTACCATTTATACCATCCTTAAAAGTAGCTATGTTATCACCTTCAATAATTATATACCATAAATGTATATATTTTGACTTCACGTAAGTTTCAAAGCGGTTTTTCCAATATATGAAACTATTAGCTTCAAATAGTGGTGGTCTTTGCATAGATTGCCCTTCTTTGTAATTTTCAAAATCCATGGATCATTTCAATTTTTAAAACACAATATATTTTAAAAACTTGAGTAACGTAGCTCTTGATGCCAATTGTGGAAAACTAGAAGGGGGGGTTGAATAGTTTTACCGGTTTTTAACTTGATTATCTTTTGAAACTTTACGTGC
>LBNU01039032.1:7839-67328 GCA_014162995.1 Artemisia annua
GCTTCTTTTGAGACTTTGTCGTTTTCTTCACTTTTATGCTCCAAAAACGTCCAAATATGCATGTTTTCCAGAATTCCTCTCAAAAGTACCTAAAATGACAAAAGGAACGATTTAGGGCAATATTTTATCACATTTATATGAATTAAGGCTTAAATGACCCCTTAAAAGCGTAACACTTTTCGTCTCATCAGAATCCCCTTATGCCATGACTTGTTAATTTGGAAGTAACTTGTGTTTAGGTCATTCGTATAATTGGCATAATTAAGATATTGAGTATGATTTCCTTGCGTATATACTTAATATGCCTTCTCATGTTTTAAATTGGATTGTGTTAGAAAACATAGTATACAATCTTGACTTTTGGTTAGTCTTCTTACCTTTGGATTATTTATGATCATACTCACACTATTCGTGAAAATATTGCACAAAACCTTTCAATAGAATGCACCTAAAGTTGAATTCATTAGGATTTTGTGTAATTGTCACAAATTAAGTCTAGGCACACACGCACTTATAAGTAATTAGATATCTATCGCATCTGTGGAACTTTTAAATCCGGAACGAAACGAGAGCATTTCACAAATTTACACTTTGATACACGAAATTAAACTTATACGTAATACGAATGAACTGATACACTGTGTAACTACGTACAAACTATTTAAACAGGGTACTTATTTATATACTACTACGACACGTATACTCACGAACTAAAATAATACACTATATCACCGATGATTGGACTAACCCATGTTAAAAGTTTCCAAATGGTAACCTAACCCATTTTGGACTTCCACATGTGAGGATTTCTTGTTTGTTGCGTGTTGTATTCCATGTGTAGCTAGGCCACCACAAAGGTGAGGCTCTTGACCCATTGATCCCTGCCTTGGAACAAGGGGAGCAACGATCTAGAGGGAGCTATGTTCAAGGGGGAGCATGTTCGGGTGCATATACAAGCTACTTATTTTATCCCACAGGTCCAAGTTGGAAACCTGGCTTGATTGGAAGTCCCGCCTTTTTGATTCGACAAAAGGGGGAGAAAGAAAGCAAGAGCACGAAGACCAATTCAAGTTAAAGACAATGGCTTCAACAAATTACAAGGCAAGGTCAAGACACAAGCTACACCAAAAGCGCTTCTTGTCTTCACTACGATTTGTAATTTTATTTGCTTTCGGAATTTATTTGTCATCATCAAAAAGGGGGAGATTGTTGGGGCAACATTGGTAAGATCTCCTTATGTTTTAATGATGACAAATAAACCTTTGAAACACATAAAATCACAAACGTTAGCCAAAATTCTCCCGAATCCATAACTGCACCTGACACGCTGACCGTGCGCCGAGGCGCCAACAGCGCGCCAGGCTACTAACCTTGTCGGGACGAACTTTGAAAGTCGGCTTTCCCCTTACCCAACAAATGTGGATCTTTCAATACAGGTATGAATATGTTATGTACTTAATTGAGAACACTCGAAACGAGTTTTAGGATTAGAGAGATCCAACTTTCAAAATACCCGTTTTCGGGAAAATGCCAACTCAAGCTTTTTGTCAAATGCCTCTAGCCAAGGCTTTTCTAAACCTAGGGAGCTTATACATTTCACGTAACATCAAGTGAAAGCATTCATATGCTCATAGCCCGTGCTTACGTCTTCTCTAATCACGTAACGGGTTTACTCCCTTATTGGTCAAACTAAGTCAAAGGTCACTTTGCGTAAACGCATCCTTTCCCGCATGGGTTATGCTTTACATCAAGGCAAAGCACTTGGCTTGTTTGTAACAAGGTGTTAGTTGAGTACGTCGAGTCGTGAAAAGTCACGAGTTATGAGATTATGGATTCTCGACGTTGAGTTACTTGAGATTATAAGTAACCTTTGATTTCCTCAACTCATAATCATAATTGTATAAATATTTTCTTTCTTAATGACAATTTGATTATCCCTTAATTTACTTCTTAATTACTCTTCACATAAAACCAACCTCCAACCCTTCCAAATCATCCCAAAATCTTATCTCCAACATTCTCTTATTATTCCCTTACAACATATGTACCTTGTGTACCTTTTGTCTCCCACACTCCCACACAATATCTCCAAAACATTCTCTACACAATATTCTCATCCAACCATCAAGACTTCACCAACACTTCATCTTCTTCATCTCAACCATCCATTTCAAACAAAATATACTCTCCTCTCATACACTCACATACACTCTCATACACACTCACATACACACACACTCCTGGATTCAAAATACACACACTTCACTCACATACTCCTCTTTACACACACAAGGCTCCCCATCAACTCACTCTTACTTATTCCTTACATACATCCCATCCTCCTAACTTATTCCTTACATCCTTACACACATCATATCCATCTAACTCACTCCCTCACATCACCAACAACTGTATTTTCAAAATACACACACTACTCTCACAACCATCTCTTCTCTACACACACTAGGCTCCCCATCTCATCAAACCTTATATTCCCTTACATATACAACTCATTCTTACACACATCCCATCCTTCCAACTTATTCCTTACACATTTACGTACTCTTCATCCTAACCATCCATTTCTCTAAAACACATCTCAACCCTTCACTCACCCTTTTTCTCCAAGGATGGAATATTCCCTTGGATATCCTTCTTAACACAACCATGGTTCACTCTCTAACCTAACCATGGTTTGTTCTCTACACACATCTTTCTAACCCAACATTGGTTACTCCTAACTTAACGATGGTTCATTCTTAACCCAACCTCACTCACTCTTCCCTATAGAGGAATATCCCATGGCATATTCTCTTCTCTCTTTTATGCCATGTGAGGAATACCCATTCTACCCCTACCCAATTATCCTTTCTACCTTTCTATCCTTGATAATTGGTTCTCTCATAAAACACTTCAAAAACATTTTTCAAATTGGCTATTTGAGTTGTTACACCTTAGATTGATTAATGTTAAGGTATAAATGCGTGAAGTACAATTAGGGGTTTAGCGAGGTTAGGTATTTAAAAGGCCAAACACCCAAATTGGGAAAAAGCATCAAAGGTGCTGGCGCGCTGCCCGCGCGTTGACGCGCGGGCGACGCTCCAGTCTCGTTAACTTTTTCCCAAAGTGGGTCTTTGCCTATAAATACCCCACCTTGGCTCTTGTATTCCTCACCCCTTGCCATTATTCTTTCTCTCTACATTCTTTCTCTCTAATCCTCTAATTCTATCTTGTGTTCTTAGTTTTTCACACTAGCATCTTTGGAAGAACACATCTCCTTGCAAGGGAAGAATCACATGAACCTAATCCACTCTTGTGATTGTCTCGAGGGTCTTATTATCTATACCCTTTCTATTAGAATCGAGTCTCTAGGTTAGGTTAGGACTTGATTGAACAATTAAACATTCTATTCATTCAATTTGGTTGTTAGGGAAGTCTTGTGTCTTTGTGACCAAGCCTAGATCATTGGGGATCTAGTTGGGGTTTGATACTTCCGGTGGGAAGTCTTGGTAGTGGTCTTGGTGACCATAGTGTAAGTAGAATTTCGAGATTCTTTTGGGTGGTTTTCGAGGGCGGAATACCATGGGAGTAACTCCTTCTTTGTGAGCATCGATACAGTAAAACCTCTATACAATACTCGGTAATTTAATAACCTCGATAAAATTAATAATTTGTCCAGTCCCAACTTGGGACCAGTACGGATTTGGACCCCAATCGATAAAATAATAAGATAATAATTTTTTTGAAACCCCAGCGTATATATGTTAGTCCCAACGAAACTAAAATTAATAATTACTAAAAATTCTATATGTATATATGTGTGTGTGAGAGATATACTTCAAAATCCTAAGATTGTTTAGTAAAAAATGAATCCATAGTCACTTGTTTTTTTGTTTAATTTCAAATCTATATTGAGTTTATCTTAGAATCTCTTTATTGCTCTAAAGAGTTGGTGCGGTTTCTTTTCATATTGCAACAAAAGTGTTAATTTTATTTTCATAAAGTGTGAATGTGAACTAATTAAATGTTAACTGGAACTTGTTTTTCAAATCTAATGAGTATACATTGTAACTAGCTATTGTATTAGACTTGAAAATTTAATGGCCATACGTAAAACCTCTTTAAATTAATAAATTATTAATTTATCGATATAATAATATCTCGTTAAGTTAATAAAATATTCTGGTCCCAACACTATTAATTTATAGAGGTTTTACTGTATTAGGGAATATCGGTGGAGTGAATTGTAACGGTTTGTAGTCCACCGAAAGGATTATACTAGTGAATAGTATCGGTGTCGTGGATTCGCAACTGGACGTACGGATGGTATAAACCCCCCATCCCGAACCAGTATATATCATGGTGTCTCTTTACATGCTTTATATACATTGGTTGTGATTGTTGTTGTTGGATTTGTTGTACAACCACTTGTTGAACTTTAAGGCTTGAAGTCGTTAAACTTCGAAGAAGCCGAGAAGACCGTATTCACACCCCCCCCCTCTACGGTTCTATAGGCTTGTTAACCTACAGGCTAAAAATTCTTGATCTTTTAACTTTAATGGTAAAAAGTTTTTGCAAAGACTTCCTTCTAAATGCTCTCACTAGTTCAAAGTGTTTATTAAACTTAAACAATTTTTTTTAGTTAAAAATAGTTAATACTTACGGCTTTTTTTTGGATGTCTCAAATTAATTACTTTTCATTTGGAACCAATACAATGAGATTTTAATGGGTGAATATTTTATTTGATTGGTTGAAAAATATAATCGTCCAACTTTTATTAATTGTGTTATTTTTATCAAGTGACAATTATTTCAAGACGGAAATAGTACTTCAAACTGATAAATATATTAGTATGTTGTTCTTCTCAAAATGACTATGGTAAACTAAAAAAGATAGATAAATTATTTGTATAGTTGATATATGATATTAGTTTTATGAATTTTAGTTCTACCCATTCTCATATTACACTCACTCGGTCCCAATGAGAATCCCAAGTAATGCAAGTTGCGTAAGTAACAAACAAGGACGCAATAAGGTTAACTTCTCCATCGGTGCAAAATTTAACTGCACTTCCAGTAAACTGAGTGACTAACATAACGAATTGGCATCTGTCTTCCTTCTCGTCTGATAAGTAGCACAACACTTACTTCTTCACCTGTTGCCAATAAATACATCATTCGGGTTTTGCCTTGCTTTGAACTCGTAAGAGTCGGTAACTAAGACACTAGCCTCTTCATTTACTGAAACCTTGCCTCAGCTGCTTTAGTCCATTGGAAGTATTTCTTGTTAGTGCATTTCTTCAGTGTCGAGGAATGTTAAAGACCCCACCGCCAATTTTGATTAAAAAAGATTGAATGCTGCTAATTTCCCACCTAAACTCTACATCTGCTTGAGGTTTTTAGGTGAGGGCATGTCTATTACTGCCTTCATTTTCTCGGGGTTGGCTCTAATTCCTTCGGATGTCACAACATACCCGAGGAATTTTCCTTCTTCCATGCCAAAAGAGCATTTCTTGGGGTTCAATTTCATGTTGATCCTTCGGATGGTGTAGAAGGTTTCTTCGATGTCTCTTAAGAGATCATACTCCATTCGAATCTTAATGACCATGTCATCTACATAGGTCTCCAAAATTCACCCCAAATTTCTCCTTGAATGTTGTATCAACCAGCCTTTGGTACATAGCATTAGTGTTCTTCAAACCGAGCGGCATCTTGGTGTAGCAATATATAACTTCTTTAGTGTGAAAGGTCCTCTTTGTCTTCTCTGGCCATCTAAATCTGATGATACCCTTTGTAAGCATCCAATAGACACTTTTATTTAAAACCCATGAGTAATTCTATTTTCTAGTCGATTTCTTAGAGATGCTGTAGATCCTTGGGGCAAGCTTTGTTAAGATCCTTAAAATCTACACATTCTCCAGCTTCTATACCTTTTCTTCACTAGTATCGGGTTAGTAACCCAGTTAAGGTTGCACGCGCTTAACAATTCCTACACGAACCTCTTTGTTCACTTCATAAATCACAACCTTCCATCATTTTGCAGCAAGGCTGAAAGGAAGAGTACTTTTTGGTATTGTTTTATATTTTTTTAAAAAAGCAAGTATTTGAGAGGGTTAGTTTTAAACTAATTTTAACCTAATAAAAACATAAAATAAATCACAAATAAAATAAACTAGAAAACTGCAAGGTGTAGAAGCATATTTACTTAGGATGCATTACTCCTTGCTAGCTATCCAATTCTACCTATTGAATTTGGATGTCCTTGTTAATGTAATGTGGAGTATTCATTATTACCTATTGCGGTTTGGTCAGCCCCACGTCTATGAACTAGCCTAAGTGAAAGACACATGTTTGAAGTCAATCCTACCCAATAACAAATCAACACAATAAATACCCTACTCATTTAATTCCTAAGAGATAAACATTAATTGGACACATTTTAGTGGGCATTCAAGCTATCATATAGGTTAGTAGCCAGTTTTCCAACTCCTATTGTACACTCCATTAATCAAGAGACAGTAGGAAGCAAGAATTATAAACTACAACTAATTAGACTTATTGCATCTGTCAAACCTTAATTGATGAAAATAGACACAAACACCATTAAGATCTAATTAATCAGTAACAAATTTTATACAATCCTAAGTAAATACTAGGTAAATTAACCAAGCATAACCAATGAAGAACAATCAACAATAATGATAATTGAACACATAATTAAGATAGAATCAATAGACAAACCATTACAAGATATTTATGGATTGAATAAGACCTTCTAAGTTGCTGGAAAAACACTGTTTGTCCCAAATGATGTCGATTAAAAAAAATGCTTGTTAAAGCAATTTAAGTGACAACACAAGATATAACTTTTCAACGTATAATCCTTTATTGATATGAATCAAAGAATTAGAAAGTGTTGTGCAGAAAACACTAAATTGAAAGATAATGTATAACNCACAAACACCATTAAGATCTAATTAATCAGTAACAAATTTTATACAATCCTAAGTAAATACTAGGTAAATTAACCAAGCATAACCAATGAAGAACAATCAACAATAATGATAATTGAACACATAATTAAGATAGAATCAATAGACAAACCATTACAAGATATTTATGGATTGAATAAGACCTTCTAAGTTGCTGGAAAAACACTGTTTGTCCCAAATGATGTCGATTAAAAAAAATGCTTGTTAAAGCAATTTAAGTGACAACACAAGATATAACTTTTCAACGTATAATCCTTTATTGATATGAATCAAAGAATTAGAAAGTGTTGTGCAGAAAACACTAAATTGAATGATAATGTATAACTAACTCTTTAGATATGTTTGCAAGTGAACTTATAATCTCTAAGAGATATTTGTAAGTTCAATCAGGGAGAAAGTGTTTCACAAATTACAACAATATAATATGTAGTGAGAAGCACTTACTCCGACCAACATTCCTATTTATACTAGTACGAGGTAGTTGCAAGTGGGGTTAGGTGAATGCGTGTCTAAAATCTAATAAACGAGGTACAATAAATTACATCATACATTTAATGCATCTATATTAGAAAACGCTCCTTCCTTGCTTTTGTGAACAGTTCTGCCAACTGTTCACTACTTTATCACCAACTCATGTAAGTTTGACTTTTCACTAAAATTCACTTTGTCTCACTAAAACGTATAAGTGAAAATTCTCGCCTAAACTTCAGAGGATAGGAGATGCACTCTGTTGTTCTGATCAGAGAGTTGAGAGGTTAATCAGGGTATTGCCACCCCTAATGAACCTTTATACTTTAGCTAGAGTTCCTTTTACATTTTGACGATGTCTAAGACTTGAACTTTTGCCGGAGATGCTCACTGACTTCCTTGTCTAAGACGCCTATATGAATTTTTAAGCTCACCCAAGAACCAACTACACAAAAAATACTCACCTCAAATTAATTAATCCAAAGACATAATTAACTAGTCACGTTTTAGTGGACGTTCAAGCTAGTACATTTTCCCTAGCCAGTTTTTCAACTTATAACACACAAACTATTTAACAAGAGCCGACAACACAATAATTAATAACAAGGTTTTTTGCAATCCTTAGCATATACTAAGTGATCTAGCCTAGCATGGTAATGAAAAGAAAAGAAAAAAATAAATCAAACAACAACACATAGATATGATTGAATGATTAATTATATAACCTATCTTTCACCAAGCATAGACATTAATGGCCAAAAGACCTAAAAAACTGAAGAATTTTGTCTAGGGTTTATCCTCCAAAAGTTGCACACTCAATAATGAAAACAATGTGAATATATATATGGTTATACAACATGACAGTGTCACGTTGAGCTCTTGATGCCGTCAGCTTGCCGTCTTCTAGGGTTTCGATATTGCATTGACCTAGTTGTGACGGCATTACATTGGGGTTGTGACGCCGTGATAACATCAAATAATCTGATATTCTAAGCATCAATAACCCCTCTTTATGGGTCATTTTAGCTTATTATTGTCTCAAATATAGTCTTATTGCTTCATATTTCGTTTCAGGACTATTGATAGGGTATGGAGCGACAAAAGGATGAAGTTGGACTCAAGACAAAACTTAAGCAACTATTACAAGAAGACTACGGCGTAACTAAGTAATGAGGTTACGCCGTAACTTTATTATGACGTGGAATTATCTACAATTTGAAGATTATGGCGTAACTAAGTGATGAGGTTACGCTGTAAACCATATAATGACGTGGAATTATCCACATGTTGATGCCTACGCCGTAACTAGTAACAATGTTACGACGTACTGAAGAGTCTGTGGCTAACTTGGAGAATTTGTTGAAGACTACGGCGTAGCACTACTTATTATCTACGATGTAATTGATATTACGACGTAACATTTCTTCCAACTACGCCGTAAGTAGACCTACGGATAAGATCAATTGAAGATAACAAGAGTTACGGCGTAACTAGTTATAGCGTTACGCCGTAGCAGTTTCCTGGCCTATAAATACCAGACGATTTTGCCACTTTTAGATCATCTCCCCTTTCCCAAACCTCTCTAGGGTTTGGGGAGAGCACCCATAGAAGAAGAAGATGGAGTTAGAAGCCTGAAGATGGAAGCTCTCATCTACATTAATCATTTGTATTCGAGTTTGGATTCTCTTACGATTTCCCTTAATCATTTGATGAATACTTATTATTAATTCAAGTTCAATTAAGTTATTTGTTCTCTTTTATTGCTTCGTAGATATATCTTCTTTGTCCATTCACATGAACTAGTTTCGGTAGTATTATATGCTTGTTTGTATCTGTTACACTAGCTTAAACTGAATTAAGACCCCAATTTAGTTAGTAGTCTAGAAGAATTGACCATAAGACACTAGCCTGATGGATTGCAAGGAAATGGGAGGGATGAAAACTGACCATAATGCCTTGTGTGAGAATTGACCATAGGACCACCTTACAAGCGGAGGTACTTAAGAAGTTAGAGAGATCTAAGATTCTGAAAGGCCGGATCTCTACCGAATGTGATCTATTAGATTTGGCGCTTAATGACTCAACCAAATATCCAACCTCGGCTTACTTGCATGGGGAATGCCCGTGGTTCCTGAGGCGATAGGAAGGAAAGATAGACTAGGATGACCTTACCCTACAATTCTCAGTGATATTTATGCCACTGTACGATGTTTACGATCTTGAACTATAACTTGAGTTACTTGGATTAATGCTCTATCTCTTCCTTCTTTCTCTTAATGCTAATCTGTGATGTGCATTGTGACAATTACTATTCAATGCTCTCAAATTATTATCTCATTATTATCTATTTCCACATAACATGCTTTGATCTCTTTCACAACAGCTCTTAGGGACGACACTCGGATTTACCTAGGCTTTACTACATGCGACCGGGTTCTCTGCCCATTAGTATGTGTTTATCCTTGTACTTCTTAGTTTATAAATGTAAAACAGGATGAAAATATGCATCACGCCGTCAGCCTCCATATTTTTTATCTTGACACCGTCAGCTTGAGGTCGTCTCCAGAGTGTGAACCATCATCTCTTCCCGGTGACGACGTCATGATCTGGGTGTGACGCCGTCACGAGACCTTCTTATGGCGGTTTTCCTGATGTTGTTGTTTTCTTCATTTTTCTAAATCAAGCCTGGAACTTTTCTTTTTCTAGCATTTGCATCCTGAGGACCTAAAACTCAAATAGATTTAGGGCAATAAATGATCACATATATACGAATTTAGAGGCAAAGTGACCCCTAAAAAGTGTATGAAATTACACCTCATCAAATATCCCTTCACTTGGAATTTGCTTGCCTCAAGCAAATGTGCTTTTATCCTAATCAAATTACAAGCTCAGGGGCATTTAACATTAGTTCAAAGATAATTTAAAACATAACTTGTTCTACAATATTTATAACAAGCATACAAATTATATACTAACACCTTACATAAAGTGTTTGGATTCTCTCATCTCTTGGGTGTTTAAGTGATATACCAATATGGAAATGGAAAATGAACACTCTCTACCTGTCATGATTACCATAGGCTTGATAAAGGATCAAACATTTACTGCTTTGGCGTAAGCACCTAGGATAAACTATCAAAGAGGTCCTTATAAAGGGTTGTAACGTTAGGTGTAAGAGTAAGGAAAACACGTTTTTGGGGATATGCGGAAATTTACTGGTGGCAAGATAATCATCAGAGTTAATTACAAGTACAAAGTGGCGTTGCTAAGCCAAGACTCGATAAACCAACTCTAACTCTTTCATTGATTTTCTTGACTCTTTCTTAACTTAAACATAAGGAGAATTGCAGTTCGTATATTTTTTATTTTTTTTATTGTTTATATTTTCGCATGCACTTTTGCCTTGCAAATACTAAGCAAATACTAAGTGATCTGTCCTAGCATGGTAATGAAAAGAAAATCAAATAACTAAATCAAGCAATAACACATAACATGATTGAATGATTAATATAATTTATTTTTAACCAAACATGAAGACATCAAGGGCCAAAAGGCCTACAAAATTGTAGAATTTTATTTAGGGTTTATCCTCCAAAAGTTGCACACTTGAGGTTATGACGCCGCCAGCTTGCCGTCTTCTAGGTTTCGATATTGTACTGACTTAGTTGTGATGGCATCACATTGAGGATGTGAAGTCGTCAGCCTCCATATTTTTTGTCTTGACACCGTCAGCTTGACGCCGTCTATAAAGCCTGAACTGTCAGCTCTTCCTGTAATGGCGTCACGATCTGGCTTTGACGCCGTCACGAGACCTTCTTGTGGCGGTTTTCTCCAAAGTTTTTGTTTTCTTCGTTTTTCCATAAAATCGAGCACAAAACTTTTCTTTTTCCAGCATTAGCATCCCGAGTAGCCAAAACTCAAATAGAAACGATTTAGGGCCATAAATGATCACATATATACGAATGTAGAGGCTGACCTCTTAAAAGCGTATGAAATTACACTTCATCAATCACGCTGCTACCTGGCCTTTAATGAAGGCCCTTACCCTTTCAAACATTTCATCAACAGTCATGGGGATGTTATCGTTTAGCATCTTGGCGAGTTCTAGATGTCCATGAGCGTTCATAAATTCCGATCTCCTCATAATCAGAGGAAACCCCTTGATGTGGGAGCTTTCCTCCTTGAAATGGTCCATGAAGGCTTGGAGTGTTTTGTTTGGCTTTTTCGTTATGTCGTGGATCTCCGTACCATTTAGGGCCATAAATGATCACGTATATACGAATGTAGAGGCTGACATCTTAAAAGCGTATGAAATTACACTTCATCAATCACGTTGCTACCTGGCGTTTAATGAAGGCCCTTACCCTTTCAAACATTTCATGAACAGTCATGGGGATGTTATCGTTTAGCATCTTGGTGAGTTCTAGATGTCTATGAGCGTTCATAAATTCCGATCTCCTCATAATCGGAGGAAACCCCTTGATGTGGGAGCTTTCCTCCTTGAAATGGTCCATGAAGGCTTGGAGTGTTTCGTTTGGCTTCTTCGTGATGTTGTGGATCTCCGTATGATGCTTGGCATACCTCATCTGCTGTGAGAACTCCTATAATAACTTCATGGTTAGCTCTTCAAATCTAACCGCACTATGTTCCAAATCGTCAAGCCAGATTCTGTTCGCACCCCCAGGACTTGGTGAAACATCTTACACCATAATGGAAAGGGTTATTCTTTCGACTCTGCTGCTTCCGAAAAGATGTTGATGTGATCCTTCGAATCCTTGTTACACTCATACACGCGAATGTCTTGGGGCAACTTCGCTCTTCAGTAATATACAAAGCGCGTGACTCGGGAGATAAATTGGGTAGGCTTGGGGCATTTGTAGGGCATACCTAAATCCTTATAGCTTCCTCCGAACATATATTCCTCCTCTGACTGTGAGCTCATTTTTCTGTGGGTAGACCTAACGAACGAGACTTAGACTTCTTCCAGAACTTATGGCCTTGGACCTTCTTCGGCCTTCCGATTGTAGCGCCTGAAGAGCCTTGGGTGTGTCCCTTCTTCTTGAGAAACTCTTTTGGTGCTTACAAGTTGTAACACCACCATTTTCACGGTTCGCAGCGGATTTAAGGTTGGGATATTACTTCATGGAATCACAGTTACAGTAATAGAAAACGACTCGAAAAGAGACGTTTATAGAAATTTAGTTATCATTCATTTAATTATCAGAGTTTTTATAGTAAAAGATATACTTTTACTATTGATGAGGTCCCAAAGTCTAAGTGATATGTTGTGTTTGAATGATAACAGGTTTGAAAATCCTCCGAGTTTAGTGCCTCCTTCTGCCATATCTCCTTAATAATGATATTGGATCCTATGTACGAATTTTTCAGTTGTGATCCACAACTCACTGTTAGTATCCAAATTCACAATCACTTATGTTGTTCCCTGGGCTCCGTTGTTACACCCATCTGGGAAAATGTTGTGTGTGTGTGATAATTGTGATGCATGCACAATTATCAAGATTGGGGTATGTTGCACTAAGCTCATGAACCACACGTTAACAATCCGGGTCATGGGGGCTGCAGACCCAACCATGAGGGGATGGGAAGGATAACTTGCCAAAGTTAATCCTTCATTGGTTTCAAATATAGTACTTACTGGTACCATCCAGAGAGATGTTAATACCAACGGGAGTTGTCAAACTCCAACAGATCTATCAACTATATTCGCGTTCGCGTGGGTAAAATATCCCAAACGATTAGATTCATGAATTTTAGTTATGTAGTGGTGGCAGATAGTTTACTCGTGCAACAACCAAAGAAAAAGACTTGTATTCGGTTTAAAGTAAAGCAAGTAGCACGTATCCCCCTCACAGGGTTTGTAAAGCATTTAGAGTGAAAAGTTTAAAAGATGTGAGGCTACGAAACTCACCTGGGCTTAGGGAAATCTTATTGATGTAAAAAGTAACTCGGAAACTAGACTGCCTTACTCACGTCTCCTGATGTTGTTGTAGTTGTGGATGTATGTCAAGCTTTAGTTGTTTAGTTTAAGTTTCTTAAGAAATCATTCTTAGGGTGTTTAGAGTTTTAGGTATAACACAACACTGTTCAGGCCATCACAATTCAGAAGTATAAGACTCCTCACATGAAGCTCCCTACTATTGTATTATGTTATCAACATAATACCGTTCGGGCCATCATAATTCAGAAGTTAATACTCCTCACATGAAGTTCTTTACTATTGAGTTATGTTGTTATTAGGGTTTAGTTATAACATAATACCGTTCGGGCCATCATAATTCAGAAGTATATGCAATAATCGTTTGAGGAGCCAGGGCACTTTAAATCGTAAACCCAACAAACTCGTCAAAACGAAATATCCACATAGTACTCCTCACATGAAGCTCCATAGTATTGTGTTATGCTTCTAACTTTAATATTTTTAACTTATACCCTTATACTTTAACATATTTACAAAATCTACCCTAGACTTATAATACTTATATTACTTATACTTATAACTATCTATACTTAACACTATTAGTCCCTATACTTATATATTTTAGGAAAATGACAGAAATAACCCTTGGACTCATAAGTTTTCTATATTTATCATTTAGACCCTTAACTTTATAACTTTTGCAAAACTAGTCCTTTTAAGTTTATAATTATTTTACTTTTTATACTAGGGTTTTATAACTTTGCAAAAAGGGTCTGTACATCAGAATCCCCTTATGCCATGACTTGTTATTTGGAAGTAACTTGTGTTTAGGTCATTCGTATAATTGGCATAATTAAGATATTGAGTATGATTTCCTTGCGTATATACTTAATATGCCTTCTCATGTTTTAAATTGGATTGTGTTAGAAAACATAGTTTACAATCTTGACTTTTGGTTAGTCTTCTTACCTTTGGATTATTTATGATCATACTCACACTATTCGTGAAAATATTGCACAAAACCTTTCAATATAATGCACCTAAAGTTGAATTCATTAGGATTTTGTGTAATTGTCACAAATTAAGTCTAGGCACACACGCACTTATAAGTAATTAGATATCTATCGCATCTCTCCTTGAAAATTTAGGCCTTGCTTTGCTCTCGTAAAGTGTTTAAATGTGAAACTATGTGCTTTAATTTGAATATGCATTGATGCTTACTTGACTCTTGACCCATTGATCCCTGCCTTGGAACAAGGGGAGCAACGATCTAGAGGGAGCTATGTTCAAGGGGGGAGCATGTTCAGGTGCATATACAAGCTACTTATTTTATCCCACAGGCCCAAGTTCGAAACCTGGCTTGATTGGAAGTCCTGCCTTTTTGATTCGACAAAAGGGGGAGAAAGAAACCAAGAGCGCGAAGACCAATTCAAGTTAAAGACAATGGCTTCACCAAATTACAAGGCAAGGTCAAGACACAAGCTACACCAAAAGCGCTTCTTGTCTTCACTATGATTTGTAATTTTATTTACTTTCGGAATTTATTTGTCATCATCAAAAAGGGGGAGATTTTTGGGGCAACATTGGTAAGATCTCCTTATGTTTTAATGATGACAAATAAACCTTTGAAACACGTAAAATCACAAACGTTAGCCAAAATTCTCCCGAATCCATAACTGCACCTGACACGCTGACCGTGCGCCGAGGCGCCAACAGCGCGCCAGGCTACTAACCTTGTCGGGATGAACTTTGAAAGTCGGCTTTCCCCTTACCCAAAAAATGTGGATCTTTCAATACAGGTGATTAGAGAGATCCAACTTTCAAAATACCCGTTTTCGGGAAAATGCCAACTCAAGCTTTTTGTCAAATGCCTCTAGCCAAGGCTTTTCTAAACCTAGGGAGCTTATACATTTCACGTAACATCAAGTGAAAGCATTCATATGCTCATAGCTCGTGCTTACGTCTTCTCTAATCACGTAACGGGTTTACTCCCTTATTGGTCAAACTAAGTCAAAGGTCACTTTGCGTAAACGCATCCTTTCCCGCATGGGTTATGCTTTACATCAAGGCAAAGCACTTGGCTTGTTTGTACCAAGGTGTTAGTTGAGTACGTCGAGTCGTGAAAAGTCACGAGTTGTGAGATTATGGATTCTCGACGTTGAGTTACTTGAGATTATAAGTAACCATTGATTTCCTCAACTCATAATCATAATTGTCTAAATATTTTCTTTCTTAATGACAATTTGATTATCCCTTAATTTACTTCTTAATTACTCTTCACATAAAACCAACCTCCAACCCTTCCAAATCCTCCCAAAATCTTATCTCCAACATTCTCTTATTATTCCCTTACACCATATGTACCTTGTGTACCTTTTGTCTCCCACACTCCCACACAATATCTCCGAAACATTCTCTACACAATATTCTCATCCAACCATCAAGACTTCACCAACACTTCATCTTCTTCATCTCAACCATCCATTTCAAACAAAATATACTCTCCTCACATACACTCACATACACTCTCATACACACTCACATACACACACACTCCTGGATTCAAAATACACACACTTCACTCACATACTCCTCTTTACACACACAAGGCTCCCCATCAACTCACTCTTACTTATTCCTTACATACATCCCATCCTCCTAACTTATTCCTTACATCCTTACACACATCATATCCATCTAACTCACTCCCTCACATCACCAACAACTTATTTTCAAAATACACACACTACTCTCACAACCATCTCTTCTCTACACACACTAGGCTCCCTATCTCATCAAACCTTATATTCCCTTACATATACAACTCATTCTTACACACATCCCATCCTTCCAACTTATTCCTTACACACTTACGCACTCTTCATCCTAACCATCCATTTCTCTAAAACACATCTCAACCCTTCACTCACCCTTTTTCTCCAAGGATGGAATATTCCCTTGGATATCCTTTTTAACCCAACCATGGTTCACTCTCTAACCTAACCATGGTTTGTTCTCTACACACATCTTTCTAACCCAACATTGGTTACTCCTAACTTAACGATGGTTCATTCTTAACCCAACCTCACTCACTCTTCCCTATAGAGGAATCTCCCATGGCATATTCTTTTCTCTCTTTTATGCCATGTGAGGAATACCCTTTCTACCCCTACCCAATTATCCTTTCTACCTTTCTATCCTTGATAATTGGTTCTCTCATAAAACACTTCAAAAACATTTTTCAAATTGGCTATTTGAGTTGGTAAACCATAGATTGATTAATGTTAAGGTTTAAATGTGTGAAGTACAATTAGGGGTTTAGCGAGGTTAGGTATTTAAAAGGCCAAACACCCAAATTGGGAAAAAGCATCAAAGGTGCTGGCGCGCTGCCTACGCGTTGACGTGCGGGCGACGCTCTAGTCTCGTTAACTTTTTCCCAAAGTGGGTCTTTGCCTATAAATACCCCACCTTGGCTCTTGTATTCCTCACCCCTTGCCATTATTCTTTCTCTCTACATTCTTTCTCTCTAATCCTATAATTCTATCTTGTGTTCTTAGTTTTTCACACTAGCATCTTTGAAAGAACACATCTCCTTGCAAGGGAAGAATCACAGGAACCTAATCCACTCTTGTGATTGTCTCGAGGGTCTTCTTATCTATACCCTTTCTATTAGAATCGAGTCTCTAGGTTAGGTTAGGATTTGATTGAACAATTAAACATTCTATTCATTCAATTTGGTTGTTAGGGAAGTCTTGTGTCTTTGTGACCAAGCCTAGATCATTGGGGATCTAGTTGGGGTTTGATACTTCCGGTGGGAAGTCTTGGTAGTGGACTTCCGGTGGGAAGTCTTTTGGGCGGTTTCCGAGGGTGGAATACCATGGGAGTAACTCCTTCTTTGTGAGCATCGATACAGTAAAACCTCTATACAATACTCGGTAAATTAATAACCTCGATAAAATTAATAATTTGTCCAGTCCCAACTTGGGACCAGTATGAATTTGGACCCCAATCGATAAAATAATAAGATAATAATTTTTTTGAAACCCCAGTGTATATATGTTAGTCCCAACGAAACTATAAATTAATAATTACTAAAAATTCTATATGTATATATGTGTGTGTGAGAGATATACTTCAAAATCCTAAGATTGTTTAGTAAAAAATGAATCCATAGTCACTTGTTTTTTTGTTTAATTTCAAATCTATATTGAGTTTATCTTAGTATCTCTTTATTGCTCTAAAGAGTTGGTGCGGTGTCTTTTCATATTGCAACAAAAGTGTTAATTTTATTTTCATAAAGTGTGAATGTGAACTAATAAAATGTTAACTGGAACTTGTTTTTCAAATCCAATGAGTATACATTGTAACTAGCTATTGTATTAGACTTGAAAATTTAATGGCCATACGTAAAACCTCTGTAAATTAATAAATTATTAATTTATCGATATAATAATATCTCGTTAAGTTAATAAAATATTCCGGTCCCAACACTATTAATTTATAGAGGTTTTACTGTATTAGGGAATATCGGTGGAGTGAATTGTAACGGTTTGTAGTCCACCGAAAGGATTATACTAGTGAATAGTATCGGTGTCGTGGATTCGCAACTGGACGTACGGATGGTATAAACCCCCATCCCGAACTAGTATATATCATGGTGTCTCTTTACATGCTTTATATACATTGGTTGTGATTGTTGTTGGATTTGTTGTACAACCACTTGTTGAACTTTAAGGCTTGAAGTCATTAAACTTCGAAGAAGCCGAGAAGACCGTATTCACACCCCCCCCCCTCTACGGGTTCTATAGGCTTGTTAACCTACAGGCTAAAAATTCTTGATCTTTTAACTTTAATGGTAAAAAGTTTTTGCAAAGACTTCCTTCTAAATGCTCTCACTAGTTCAAAGTGTTTATTAAACTTAAACAATTTTTTTTAGTTAAAAATAGTTAATACTTATGGCTTTTTTTTTGGATGTCTCAAATTAATTACTTTTCATTTGGAACCAATACAATGAGATTTTAATGGGTGAATATTTTATTTGATTGGTTGAAAAGTATAATCGTCCAACTTTTATTAATTGTGTTATTTTTATCAAGTGACAATTATTTCGAGACGGAAATAGTACTTCAAACTGATAAATATATTAGTATGTTGTTCTTCTCAAAATGACTATGGTAAACTAAAAAAGATAGATAAATTATTTGTATAGTTGATATATGATATTAGTTTTATGAATTTTAGTTCTACCCATTCTCATATTACACTCACTCGGTCCCAATGAGAATCCCAAGTAATGCAAGTTGCGTAAGTAACAAACAAGGACACAATAAGGTTAACTTCTCCATCGGTGCAAAATTTAACTGCACTTCCAGTAAACCGAGTGACTAACATAACGAATTGGCATCTGTCTTCCTTCTCGTCTGATAAGTAGCACAACACTTACTTCTTCACCTGTTGCCAATAAATACATCATTCGGGTTTTGCCTTGCTTTGAACTCGTAAGAGTCGGTAACTAAGACACTAGCCTCTTCATTTACTGAAACCTTGCCTCAGCTGCTTTAGTCCATTGGAAGTATTTCTTGTTAGTGCATTTCTTCAGTGTCGAGGAATGTTAAAGACCCCACCGCCAATTTTGATTAAAAAAGATTGAATGCTGCTAATTTCCCACCTAAACTCTACATCTGCTTGAGGTTTTTAGGTGAGGGCATGTCTATTACTGCCTTCATTTTCTCAGGGTTGGCTCTAATTCCTTCGGATGTCACAACATACCCGAGGAATTTTCCTTCTTCCATGCCAAAAGAGCATTTCTTGGGGTTCAATTTCATGTTGATCCTTCGGATGGTGTAGAAGGTTTCTTCGATGTCTCTTAAGAGATCATACTCCATTCGAATCTTAATGACCATGTCATCTACATAGGTCTCCAAAATTCACCCCAAATTTCTCCTTGAATGTTGTATCAACCAGCCTTTGGTACATAGCATTAGTGTTCTTCAAACCGAGCGGCATCTTGGTGTAGCAATATATAACTTCTTTAGTGTGAAAGGTCCTCTTTGTCTTCTCTGGCCATCTAAATCTGATGATACCCTTTGTAAGCATCCAATAGACACTTTTATTTAAAACCCATGAGTAATTCTATTTTCTAGTCGATTTCTTAGAGATGCTGTAGATCCTTGGGGCAAGCTTTGTTAAGATCCTTAAAATCTACACATTCTCCAGCTTCTATACCTTTTCTTCACTAGTATCGGGTTAGTAACCCAGTTAAGGTTGCACGCGCTTAACAATTCCTACACGAACCTCTTTGTTCACTTCATAAATCACAACCTTCCATCATTTTGCAGCAAGGCTGAAAGGAAGAGTACTTTTTGGTATTGTTTTATATTTTTTTAAAAAAGCAAGTATTTGAGAGGGTTAGTTTTAAACTAATTTTAACCTAATAAAAACATAAAATAAATCACAAATAAAATAAACTAGAAAACTGCAAGGTGTAGAAGCATATTTACTTAGGATGCATTACTCCTTACTAGCTATCCAATTCTACCTATTGAATTTGGATGTCCTTGTTAATGTAATGTGGAGTATTCATTATTACCTATTGCGGTTTGGTCAGCCCCACGTCTATGAACTAGCCTAAGTGAAAGACACATGTCTGAAGTCAATCCTACCCAATAACAAATCAACACAATAAATACCCTACTCATTTAATTCCTAAGAGATAAACATTAATTGGACACATTTTAGTGGGCATTCAAGCTATCATATAGCTTAGTAGCCAGTTTTCCAACTCCTATTGTACACTCCATTAATCAAGAGACAGTAGGAAGCAAGAATTATAAACTACAACTAATTAGACTTATTGCATCTGTCAAACCTTAATTGATGAAAATAGACACAAACACCATTAAGATCTAATTAATCAGTAACAAATTTTATACAATCCTAAGTAAATACTAGGTAAATTAACCAAGCATAACCAATGAAGAACAATCAACAATAATGATAATTGAACACATAATTAAGATAGAATCAATAGACAAACCATTACAAGATATTTATGGATTGAATAAGACCTTCTAAGTTGCTGGAAAAACACTGTTTGTCCCAAATGATGTCGATTAAAAAAAATGCTTGTTAAAGCAATTTAAGTGACAACACAAGATATAACTTTTCAACGTATAATCCTTTATTGATATGAATCAAAGAATTAGAAAGTGTTGTGCAGAAAACACTAAATTGAAAGATAATGTATAACCAACTCTTTAGACATGTTTGCAAGTGAACTTATAATCTCTAAGAGATATTTGTAAGTTCAATCAGGGAGAAAGTGTTTCACAAATTACAACAATATAATATGAAGTGAGAAGCACTTACTCCGACCAACATTCCTATTTATACTAGTACGAGGTAGTTGCAAGTGGGGTTAGGTGAATGCGTGTCTCAAATCTAATAAACGAGGTACAATAAATTACATCATACATTTAATGCATCTATATTAGAAAACGCTCCTTCCTTGCTTTTGTGAACAGTTCTGCCAACTATTCACTACTTTATCACCAACTCATGTAAGTTTGACTTTTCACTAAAATTCACTTTGTCTCACTAAAACGTATAAGTGAAAATTCGCGCCTAAACTTCAGAGGATAAGAGATGCACTCTGTTGTTCTGATCAGAGAGTTGAGAGGTTAATCAGGGTATTGCCACCCCTGATGAACCTTTATACTTCAGCTAGAGTTCCTTTTACATTTTGACGATGTCTAAGACTTGAACTTTTGCCGGAGATGCTCACTGACTTCCTTGTCAGAGAGTCTTCTGAAATGCTCTCTGATTTCATTATCAGAGAGTCTTCTTTACGTAGCTTAATTTTTGTTTAAATACTAGTCAGAGACCATTAGGCACTTAGAATCTCAGCACTCTCTAGTTAAATCCTATTATGTTATCGAATTGCCACGTCCTTGTCTAATGCAATGTGGAGTATTCCTTATTACCGCTTATGGTTTGGTCAGTCCCACATCTATAGATTAGCTTATGTGAACGACGCCTATATGAATTGTTAAGCTCACCCAAGAACCAACTACACAAAAAATACTCACCTCAAATTAATTAATCCAAAGACTTAATTAACTAGTCACGTTTTAGTGGACGTTCAAGCTAGTACATTTTCCCTAGCCAGTTTTTCAACTTATAACACACACACTATTTAACAAGAGCCGACAACACAATAATTAATAACAAGGTTTTTTTGCAATCCTAAGCAAATACTAAGTGATCTAGCCTAGCATGGTAATGAAAAGAAAAGAAAAAAATAGATCAAACAACAACACATAGATATGATTGAATGATTAATTAGATAACCTATCTTTCACCAAGCATAAAGACATTAATGGCCAAAAGACCTAAAAAACTGAAGAATTTTGTCTAGGGTTTATCCTCCAAAAGTTGCACACTCAATAATGAAAACAATGTGAATATATATATGGTTATACAATCATGACAATGTCACGTTGAGCTCTTGATGCCGTCAGCTTGCCGTCTTCTAGGGTTTCGATATTGCCCTGACCTAGTTGTGACGGCATTACATTGGGGTTGTGATGCCGTGATAACATCAAATAATCTGATATTCTAAGCATCAATAACCCCTCTTTATGGGTCATTTTAGCTTATTATTGTCTCAAATATAGTCTTATTGCTTCATATTTCGTTTCAGGACTATTGATAGGGTATGGAGCGACAAAAGGATGAAGTTGGACTCAAGACAAAACTTAAGCAACTATTACAAGAAGACTACGGCGTAACTAAGTAATGAGGTTACGCCGTAACTTTATTATGACGTGGAATTATCTACAATTTGAAGATTATGGCATAACTAAGTGATGAGGTTACGCCGTAAACCATATAATGACGTGGAATTATCCACATGTTGATGACTACGCCGTAACTAGTAACAATGTTACGACTTACTGAAGAGTCTGTGGCTAACTTGGAGAATTTGTTGAAGACTACGGCGTAGCACTAATTATTATCTACGATGTAATTGATATTACGACGTAACATTTCTTCCAACTACGCCGTAAGTAGACCTACGGATAAGATCAATTGAAGATAACAAGAGCTACGGCGTAACTAGTTATAGCGTTACGCCGTAGCAGTTTCCTGGCCTATAAATACCAGACGATTTTGCCACTTTTAGATCATCTCCCCTTTCCCAAACCTCTCTAGGGTTTGGGGAGAGCACCCATAGAAGAAGAAGATGGAGTTAGAAGCCTGAAGATGGAAGCTCTCGTCTACATTAATCATTTGTATTCGAGTTTAGATTCTCTTACGATTTCCCTTAATCATTTGATGAATACTTATTATTAATTCAAGTTCAATTCAGTTATTTGTTCTCTTTTATTGCTTCGTAGAGATATCTTCTTTGTCCATTCACATGAACTAGTTTCGGTAGTATTATATGCTTGTTTGTATCTGTTACGCTAGCTTAAACTGAATTAAGACCCCAGTTTAGTTAGTAGTCTAGAAGAATTGACCATAAGACACTAGCCTAATGGATTGCAAGGAAATGGGAGGGATGACAACTGACCATAATGCCTTGTGTGAGAATTGACCATAGGACCACCTTACAAGCGGAGGTACTTAAGAAGTTAGAGAGATCTAAGATTCCGAAAGGCCGAATCTCTACCGAATGTGATCTATTAGATTTGGCGCTTAATGACTCAACCAAATATCCAACCTCGGCTTACTTGCATGGGGAATGCCCGTGGTTCCAGAGGCGATAGGAAGGAAAGATAGACTAGGATGACCTTACCCTACAATTCTTAGTGATATTTATGCCACTGTACGATGTTTACGATCTTGAACTATAACTTGAGTTACTTAGATTAATGCTCTATCTCTTCCTTCTTTCTCTTAATGCTAATCTGTGATGTGCATTGTGACAATTACTATTTAATGCTCTCAAATTATTATCTCATTATTATCTATTTCCACATAACATGCTTTGATCTCTTTCACAACAGCTCTTAGGGACGACACTCGGATTTACCTAGGCTTTACTACATGCGACCGGGTTCTCTGCCCATTAGTATGTGTTTATCCTTGTACTTCTTAGTTTATAAATGTAAAACAGGATGAAAATATGCATCACGCCGTCAGCCTCCATATTTTTTATCTTGACACCGTCAGCTTGAGGTGGTCTCCAGAGTATGAACCATCATCTCTTCCCGGTGACGACGTCATGATCTGGGTGTGACGCCGTCACGAGACCTTCTTATGGCGGTTTTCCTGATGTTGTTGTTTTCTTCATTTTTCTAAATCAAGCCTGGAACTTTTCTTTTTCTAGCATTTGCATCCTGAGGACCTAAAACTCAAATAGATTTAGGGCAATAAATGATCACATATATACGAATTTAGAGGCAAAGTGACCCCTAAAAAGTGTATGAAATTACACCTCATCAAATATCCCTTCACTTGGAATTTGCTTGCCTCAAGCAAATGTGCTTTTATCCTAATCAAATTACAAGCTCAGGGGCATTTAACATTAGTTCAAAGATAATTTAAAACATAACTTGTTCTACAATATTTATAACAAGCATACAAATTATATACTAACACCTCACATAAAGTGTTTGGATTCTCTCATCTCTTGGGTGTTTAAGTGATATACCAATATGGAAATGGAAAATGAAGACTCTCTACCTATCATGATTACCATAGGCTTGATAAAGGATCAAACATTTACTGCTTTCGCGTAAGCACCTAGGATAAACTATCAAAGAGGTCCTTATAAAGGGTTGTAACGTTAGGTGTAAGAGTAAGGAAAACACGTTTTTGGGGATATGCGGAAATTTACTGGTGGCAAGATAATCATCAGAGTGAATTACAAGTACAAAGTGGCGTTGCTAAGCCAAGACTTGATAGACCAACTCTAACTCTTTCATTGATTTTCTTGACTCTTTCTTAACTTAAACATAAGCAGAATTGCAGTTCGTATATTTTTTATTTTTATTTATTGTTTATATTTTCGCATGCACTTTTGCCTTGCAAATACTAAGTGATATGTCCTAGCATGGTAATGAAAAGAAAATCAAATAACTAAATCAAGCAATAACACATAGACATGATTGAATGATTAATATAATTTATTTTTAACCAAACATGAAGACATCAAGGGCCAAAAGGCCTACAAAATTGTAGAATTTTATTTATGGTTTATCCTCCAAAAGTTGCACACTTCATAATGAAAACAATGCGAAAATATATATAGTTTTACAATTGTGATAGCGTCACGTTGAGGTTGTGACGCCGCCAGCTTGCCGTCTTCTAGGTTTCGATATTGTACCGACTTAGTTGTGATGGCATCACATTGAGGATGTGAAGTCGTCAGCCTCCATATTTTTTGTCTTGACACCGTCATCTTGACGCCGTCTATAAAGCCTGAACTGTCAGCTCTTCCTGTAATGGCGTCACGATCTGGCTTTGACGCCGTCACGAGACCTTCTTGTGGCGGTTTTCTCGAAGTTTTCGTTTTCTTCATTTTTCCATAAAATCGAGCACAAAACTTTTCTTTTTCCAGCATTAGCATCCCGAGTAGCCAAAACTCAAATAGAAACGATTTAGGGCCATAAATGATCACATATATACGAATGTAGAGGCTGACCTCTTAAAAGCATATGAAATTACACTTCATCAATCACGCTGCTACCTGGCCTTTAATGAAGGCCCTTACCCTTTCAAACATTTCATCAACAGTCATGGGGATGTTATCGTTTAGTATCTTGGCGAGTTCTAGATGTCCATGAGCGTTCATAAATTCCGATCTCCTCATAATCGGAGGAAACCCCTTGATGTGGGAGCTTTCCTCCTTGAAATGGTCCATGAAGGCTTGGAGTGTTTCGTTTGGCTTTTTCGTGATGTCGTGGATCTCCGTACCATTTAGGGCCATAAATGATCACGTATATACGAATGTAGAGGCTGACCTCTTAAAAGCGTATGAAATTACACTTCATCAACTATATTCGCGTTCGCGTGGGTAAAATATCCCAAACGATTAGATTCATGAATTTTAGTTATGTAGTGGTGGCAGATAGTTTACTCGTGCAACAACCAAAGAAAAGTAACTCGGAAACTAGACTGCCTTACTCACGTCTCCTGATGTTGTTGTAGTTGTGGATGTATGTCAAGCTTTAGTTGTTTAGTTTAAGTTTCTTAAGTAATCATTCTTAGGGTTTTTAGAGTTTTAGGTATAACACAACACTGTTCAGGCCATCACAATTCAGAAGTATAAGACTCCTCACATGAAGCTCCCTACTATTGTATTATGCTATCAACATAATACCGTTCGGGCCATCATAATTCAGAAGTTAATACTCCTCACATGAAGTTCTTTACTATTGAGTTATGTTGTTATTAGGGTTTAGTTATAACATAATACCGTTCGTGCCATCATAATTCAGAAGTATATGCAATAATCGTTTGAGGAGCCAGGGCACTTTAAATCGTAAACCCAACAAACTCGTCAAAACGAAATATCCACATATTACTCCTCACATAAAGCTCCATAGTATTGTGTTATGCTTCTAACTTTAATATTTTTACTTTATACCCTTATACTTTAACATATTTACAAAATCTACCCTAGACTTATAATACTTATATTACTTATACTTATAACTATCTATACTTAACACTATTAGTCCCTATACTTATATATTTTAGGAAAATGACAGAAATAACCCTTGGACTCATAAGTTTTCTATATTTATCATTTAGACCCTTAACTTTATAACTTTTGCAAAACTAGTCCTTTTAAGTTTATAATTATTTTACTTTTTATACTAGGGTTTTATAACTTTGCAAAAAGGGTCCTTATACTTATAACTTCTAAGAAATGTCAAAAATAGTCCCTATACTTAATATTTTGAGAAAGTTACCATATATACCCCTATGCATGGAAAACTTTGCAAAACTAGTCCTAATTCCATGCAAACTATATTTTTATGAAACAAAAAGGTTTCCTAGCTTATGTTTAACTAATATTAGCTTGTCTAAGTTACCTAAACCAGATTATAGCTTATGTAAAGGGCTTATAGCATGTTAAAGGCAATTCGATAGGTTTTAGGGTTTTAAAAAGAAAACTAGCAAATGATTATGACCAAGGCTTAGGCAAGGGTCCTAATGGGATCTAAGGCATCATAATACTATCCTAGGACTGATATAAAGCTAAAGAAATCAAAATGAAAAGCTTACTTGACTAGGGAAGAGTTAACGAGGGGTTTTATAGCGTTTAGGGTTTTAGCAATGGAAATGGGACTCGACAAAGGTGCAAGCCTAGCTAGCTCGACTCCTAGGACTTCTAAGGACTTACTACGACAACTAGGACCAGAGAATGTTTAGGTTTAAGAAGTGAAGTGGTGTGATTCAAATGGGAGGAGGGTCGAGGGTATTTATAGTGCTACTAGGAGTAGCGACCAAGAAATGGAAGTAGGAGGTGTCGAATGGGGTGGTTTAGTGTCAAGGAGGGGGAGGGTGAGTAAGCAAGGCTAGGTGGTGACTAGGAGGAGCTAGGGAGGTCTATAGGCGGTTATAGAGTCGGTTTAGGTTTTATGTGGTGGAAATGGAACCGTGGGAAGAAGAAGGTGACAAGGAGGTGATGCACCTCCTTGATTGGGTGCTTGTAAGGTGCTAGGGTGCTAGGTAGGTTAGGGGAAGGTGCTAGGGTGCTTGGTTGCTAGTTTAGAGGTGCTTAAGTAGCTTAGTTCTAAGGTTTAGGTTTAGTTTTGACCTAGTTTTGCCTAGAGTGAGTTTAAGGTCTAGCTTAGGGTTTAGTGCCTGGGTTAGGTTCCTAAGAGTGTTTAGTGACTAATCCTAAGTCCTAAGAGGCTTATACTAAGTGGTGGTAGCTTATGGGAAAGATTTGGGAAGGTTTGACCTAGTTTTCGGGAAGTTATAACCTAGTTATGGTTTTGTGCCTAAGGGACTTGTACCTAAGCTCTAATTGGTTGTACTAGTGCCTAAGGGTCCTAAGGTATCCTAATGTTCCTAAGGTAACTCATACTTAAGCCTTGACACTTTCAAACTAGTTTAATTAAGCATATAGGGTTTAGTAAGCACATAGGCCTAATTAGGGCTTATTTAGGGTTTATTATGGTTTTGTGGTAAGTTTAGTGTGTTAGATTGGTAAATTACTTATTGTGGTGTTGTTGTGATCTTATGCTTGACATACCAGGGGTTTATAGGATGTGAGTGTTGAGTTATTTGGCTTGTGTGGATACGTGAGCAGGTCTAGAGAGTCATGCAAGTAATAAATGCACATAAAAAGCAAAAATTTACCTGTGAAATACCTACTATAGGTATTTGTAATGGGAATGATAGTGATGAGATTTTGTGGGTTGTTACACAAGTAGACCTAGTCATGCTTTGGCTGCTTTCCGTCTGGAGGCTTCATCTGAAGAGTAGCTCATTGTCCTCTGACGATAGAATTCCTCAAGAGCTTCCACTCCCTCTGTTTTTCGACCCTCCGTAGGATAGCTTCCTAAGAGTTCCTTTCTCCTTGCCTTGGAGGTCAAATTCCTTAATCATCGTTCCAAGTGTATCAATATTTTCCTTGACAAGGGCCGAGGAGAGCCATTCTTGAACAACTCCGGTGGGAATGGAGGGTCCTACTGAGGGAGTTCCTACATCTCCTTGTTCCCCGGTGCCCAAGTTTTCGAACTCCTTTAGTTGAGAATCCCCCATACGATCAGCCGTTCACTAAAACATGTAGATTTAAATAAGGGTCCCACAGGATGGCGCCAAAATGTTTAAGCAAATTCCCGTATGTATCTCTAGCTTCGGTCCTCCGGAGTCTTAGGCTTCTCCTGCGTTGCTTAGTGCAAATAAGACAAAGCACCGTTAGCTAGCCCTAGGTTTTGAATCCGAGACCAAGCATTGGTGTGAGAATATGTATTTGCTTGGTATGAGTTTAGTGAGAGAAAATAGTAAAGTAGCGGAGTGTGTGAAATCATGTGTCGTCCATCGGGGTGGACAACTTTATTTATAATACCTAACCCAAAACTTGACACGGGGATTGTGGAAACGAGTTTGTCGTCTTGGTGTAACGGGAGAATCGTTGTTGGGCACGAGCCTCATCTTTCGAGGCTGGTTGTTGCAACGTGCTAAGCAACCTGGTGGGCCTAGCACTGTTCCTTCCGTAACGCATCATACAATGATTGTCAGTGTGTGTCTGCCAAACTCCGGAGGAAACTAATCTCCTCCGCCATTGCCTCCGGACCTAACATAACCTCCGTTATCCTAGCTTCTCCAGAGGACCGTTCCAGCTTGAAGTGACTGTCTCCTAATCTTCCGCAAAACATGTCGACTAAGAGTGATTTAGCTCCTCCGAAATATCCGAAGGAGATTATACCTGATCATAAACCTTGTGCTTTGTGACAATGGCAGAGCTATGAAGAGATTGGAGGGGGTTGTGGCCCTCCCACAACTTTATCTCATAGTTTAATTTTATGATAAAAGAATATACGTATTAAAAGTTGGTCTTTTTATATATGGAGAATAACATGTTTGGCCCTCCCAAAAAAAAGTCACCAAGCTCCGCCTTTTCTTTGTGAGATACACACTTTTGATTGAAATAAATATAATACAAAATAACTATGATAGAATAAATATTTCATATAAAATAAAATGAATATTATGTAATGATAAATAAAAACAAAAAGGAATGAGGTGGTCGGGAATGGGGTGGGGAGGTGCAATAAATAAGAACTGCAGATAGTGAAGAAGGTGTTCGTTGGTGGATGGCTATGTCTTGGCTTCACGTATTTAATGCACCCCTAACCAGTCCAAAACAATACTTGCATGCTTTCGTTTTTAAGTGACTCGCTTGTGTCTAAGAAAAATATATTTGAGGTAAAACTTTTTTAATTTTCTAATTGCCGACGTTTAAAGTATTTAAAGCTCATGATTAGTTAGCGGGACGTTATGATGAGGTGAAGGAGAGGTGAAGCCACATCCACGACAGGGCAACAAGGTTGGCTTCAATAGTTAAAATATACTTATTCCGTCTAAAAAGTATTATCTTCAGACGCAAATGCACTGTTTAAAAAAATTGAGACCGCTGCACTTTTCAACCAATCAAATATCATGTTCACTCACTAAATTCTCTTTTAATTGGTTGATACAAGAAGTAGACTATTATTTTGAAATATCCAAAATAGAAATTGAGACATAATTTTAAACGGAAAAGGTACTAAACATAAAATATATTTATCAAACATAAAATAGAATAAATACATACTATAATCTAACGCAAAACAAGTTTAAAACTTCAACATAACATTACACATTACACACGTAAAAAATAACTACTTCAAACATAAAAAAATAACAATTATTCATCATCATGACCACTTCAGACATGTAACATACAATCCACTTCGTGACACCGTCATTATTTTTTATTTCTATATTAACAAAAAAAAATTGATTTGGCAGGTTAAAATGAGCACGGCTCAATATGAGTTAGCCGAAACCTGGTAATTTCATATGGATTTTAAACTAAAATATGGTTTCTTCTGACCCAATAACGTGATTGATCGCTTGTTTAACTGGATAAATCGTGCCGTATTTCAAAATATCAGTTAACTGAGAGATATTTCAGATATTCACGTCAATACACTTTTTATATCATAGACGTAAAACATTATGATAGCATTTCAATTCAGACGTAGGGTATGTTTGGTAAAATGGGCTAGAGTTGGAGCTGGAGCTTATATTATAAGCTGGAAGCTGAATCTTATATTTTTACAAAGTTATTTGGTGAATTAGTTGGATATAAAGTTTGTTAATGTAAAATCACATAATAAGACATCATATTAGATTCAGATATTTTTTCAAANATATATATATATTTTGTTTTTACAACAAACCTAATATGAGCTTTCATATTCAAACGAAAATAAAAGGATCCCAATCCAATGAATTACCATGTGTTATTTACGTGTTTAAAGGTGGCCCTCAAGTAAAACTGAAAGGTTGTTATTTCATTTGACATAAGCCGGGCATAATGTATCATTTGTCCACTCGTCATGTATACTTTATGTTGGTCGTTAAGTGTTACTGTATTTCCAGATTAGGGTTAAGATAATCAATGAGTACCGGATATTCACTTGAAATCGTGGTATCACTTTCCAATAGAAACTATTCGACCCTATGCCTGGGTTACACGAATATCTCTATGGGATAAGACCAAGTGATGTTCTTGTTTTAGGCACAAATCAAGAACAGAATCGTATTCAAGTGTTTAGGGTTTTGTGTTAATCGTTCACATGCAGATGTGTTATGATCTCTATTTATAATAGAGAATACTCAAACCCTAGCCCATGAAATTATGTATAATTAACGGCCCATTAATTATATCATAATACTTTCCATAATAGTAGGAATCAGTGGTTATAATCGAGCAGTACACCTAAGAGGCTTATACTAAGTGGTGGTAGCTTATGGAAAGATTTGGGAAGGTTTAACCTAGTTTTCAGGAAGTTATAACCTAGTTATGGTTTTGTGCCTAAGGGACTTGTACCTAAGCTCTAATGGGTTGTACTAGTTCCTAAGGGTCCTAAGGTATCCTAATGTTCCTAAGGTAACTCATACTTAAGCCTTGGACACTTTCAAACTAGTTTAATTAAGCATATAGTGTTTAGTAAGCACATAGGCCTAATTAGGGCTTATTTAGGGTTTATTATGGTTTTGTGGTAAGTTTAGTGTGTTAGATTGGTAAATTACTTATTGTGGTGTTGTTGTGATCTTATGCTTGACATACTAGGGGTTTATAGGATGTGAGTGTTGAGTTATTTGGCTTGTGTGGATACGTGAGCAGGTCTAGAGAGTCATGCAAGTAATAAATGCACATAAAAAGCAAAAATTTACCTGTGAAATACCTACTATAGGTATTTGTAATGGGAATGATAGTGATGAGATTTTGTGGGTTGTTACACAAGTAGACCTAGTCATGCTTTGGCTGCTTTCCGTCTCGGAGGCTTCATCTGAAGAGTAGCTCATTGTCCTTTGACGATAGAATTCCTCAAGAGCTTCCACTCCCTCTGTTTTTCGACCCTCCGTAGGATAGCTTCCTAAGAGTTCCTTTCTCCTTGCCTTGGAGGTCAAATTCCTTAATCATCGTTCCAAGTGTATCAATATTTTCCTTGACAAGGGCCGAGGAGAGCCATTCTTAAACAACTCCGGTAGGAATGGAGGGTCCTACTGAGGGAGTTCCTACATCTCCTTGTTCCTCGGTGCCCAAGTTTTTGAACTCCTTTAGTTGAGAATCCCCCATACGATCAACCGTTCACTAAAACATGTAGATTTAAATAAGGGTCCCACAGGATGGCACCAAAATGTTTAAGCAAATTCCCGTATGTATCTCTAGCTTCGGTCCTCCGGAGTCTTAGGCTTCTCCTGCGTTGCTTAGTGCAAATAAGACAAAGCACCATTAGCTAGCCCTAGGTTTTGAATCCGAGACCAAGCACTGGTGTGAGAATATGTATTTTCTTGGTTTGAGTTTAGTGAGAGAAAATAGTAAGTAGCGGAGTGTGTGAAATCATGTGTCGTCCATCGGGGTGGACAACTTTATTTATAATACCTAACCCAAAACGTGACACGGGGATTGTGGAAACGAGTTTGTCGTCTTGGTGTAACGGGAGAATCATTGTTGGGCACGAGCCTCATCTTTCGAGGCTGGTTGTTGCAACGTGCTAAGCAACCTGGTGGGCCTAGCACTGTTCCTTCCGTAACGCATCATACAATGATTGTCAGTGTGTGTCTGCCAAACTCCGGAGGAAACTAATCTCCTCCGCCATTGCCTCCGGACCTAACATAACCTCCGTTATCCTAGCTTCTCCAGAGGACCGTTCCAGCTTGAAGTGACTGTCTCCTAATCTTCCGCAAAACATGTCGACTAAGAGTGATTTAGCTCCTCCGAAATATCCGAAGGAGATTATACCTGATCATAAACCTTGTGCTTTGTGACAATGGCAGAGCTATGAAGAGATTGGAGGGGGTTGTGGCCCTCCCACAACTTTATCTCATAGTTTAATTTTATGATAAAAGAATATACGTATTAAAAGTTGGTNAGAGAAAATAGTAAAGTAGCGGAGTGTGTGAAATCATGTGTCGTCCATCGGGGTGGACAACTTTATTTATAATACCTAACCCAAAACTTGACACGGGGATTGTGGAAACGAGTTTGTCGTCTTGGTGTAACGGGAGAATCGTTGTTGGGCACGAGCCTCATCTTTCGAGGCTCTGGTTGTTGCAACGTGCTAAGCGACCTGGTGGGCCTAGTACTGTTCCTTCCGTAACGCATCATACAATGATTGTCAGTGTGTGTCTGCCAAACTCCGGAGGAAACTAATCTCCTCCGCCATTGCCTCCGGACCTAACATAACCTCCGTTATCCTAGCTTCTCCAGAGGACCGTTCCAGCTTGAAGTGACTGTCTCCTAATCTTCCGCAAAACATGTCGACTAAGAGTGATTTAGCTCCTCCGAAATATCCGAAGGAGATTATACCTGATCATAAACCTTGTGCTTTGTGACAATGGCAGAGCTATGAAGAGATTGGAGGGGGTTGTGGCCCTCCCACAACTTTATCTCATAGTTTAATTTTATGATAAAAGAATATACGTATTAAAAGTTGGTCTTTTTATATATGGAGAATAACATGTTTGGCCCTCCCAAAAAAAAGTCACCAAGCTCCGCCTTTTCTTTGTGAGATACACACTTTTGATTGAAATAAATATAATACAAAATAACTATGATAGAATAAATATTTCATATAAAATAAAATGAATATTATGTAATGATAAATAAAAACAAAAAGGAATGAGGTGGTCGGGAATGGGGTGGGGAGGTGCAATAAATAAGAACTGCAGATAGTGAAGAAGGTGTTCGTTGGTGGATGGCTATGTCTTGGCTTCACGTATTTAATGCACCCCTAACCAGTCCAAAACAATACTTGCATGCTTTCGTTTTTAAGTGACTCGCTTGTGTCTAAGAAAAATATATTTGAGGTAAAACTTTTTTAATTTTCTAATTGCCGACGTTTAAAGCTCATGATTAGTTAGCGGGACGTTATGATGAGGTGAAGGAGAGGTGAAGCCACATCCACGACAGGGCAACAAGGTTGGCTTCAATAGTTAAAATATACTTATTCCGTCTAAAAAGTATTATCTTCAGACGCAAATGCACTGTTTAAAAAAATTGAGACCGCTGCACTTTTCAACCAATCAAATATCATGTTCACTCACTAAATTCTCTTTTAATTGGTTGATACAAGAAGTAGACTATTATTTTGAAATATCCAAAATAGAAATTGAGACATAATTTTAAACGGAAAAGGTACTAAACATAAAATATATTTATCAAACATAAAATAGAATAAATACATACTATAATCTAACGCAAAACAAGTTTAAAACTTCAACATAACATTACACATTACACACGTAAAAAATAACTACTTCAAACATAAAAAAATAACAATTATTCATCATCATGACCACTTCAGACATGTAACATACAATCCACTTCGTGACACCGTCATTATTTTTTATTTCTAAATTAACAAAAAAAAATTGATTTGGCAGGTTAAAATGAGCACGGCTCAATATGAGTTAGCCGAAACCTGGTAATTTCATATGGATTTTAAACTAAAATATGGTTTCTTCTGACCCAATAACGTGATTGATCGCTTGTTTAACTGGATAAATCGTGCCGTATTTCAAAATATCAGTTAACTGAGAGATATTTCAGATATTCACGTCAATACACTTTTTATATCATAGACGTAAAACATTATGATAGCATTTCAATTCAGACGTAGGGTATGTTTGGTAAAATGGGCTAGAGTTGGAGCTGGAGCTTATATTATAAGCTGGAAGCTTAATCTTATATTTTTACAAAGTTATTTGGTGAATTAGTTGGATATAAAGTTTGTTAATGTAAAATCACATAGTAAGACATCATATTAGATTCAGATATTTTTTCAAATTTTGCGTGATAATCTACTATATATCTTTACTGGTATTTAAATAATTTGACAAACTATTAGCCCGTTTCAATTATCTCAGGCTTATGGAGGCTTATTGCTTATATAAGATTTCATAAGCCCGTGTTACAAACAAATCTTATTTTATAATATATCTTATTTTTAAAGTTCAAACACCTATAAGCCTCGCACCAATCACAGCGTAACTGAAAAACTCAAGATAAGTGTATGTTTAGCGAAATGGGCTACAACTGGAGCTGAATTTGGAGCTTATAAAGCTGAAAGCTGGAGCTGAAACTATAATATTGGACATTAGATAAGCTGAAAGCTGGAGTTTATATTTTTATAAAGTTGTTTGGCGAATTAGTTGGAGCTGAAACCTATTAATGTAAAAATCGCATAAAATTACACCAAATTACATTTAGATACATTTCAATTTTTGAGTGATAATCCACTATATTATAAAAGATGTTTAAATAATTTGACCTACTATAAGCCCTTATAATTTTGTTTCAATTTCTTTGGGCTTATAGAGACTTATGACTTATAAAGCTCTCATAAGTCTGTATGACAAATAAAACTTATTTTGTAAGCTAGCTTATTTAAAAGCTCAAGTCCCTAAAAACTTTGTAAGCGTCAAACCAAATACGGTTAAAATGGCGACTGAATTCTGTTTTCTAGAGTGATTTTTTTATTTTATTTTTATTTTTTTATTTTTTTTTTACCCAAAGAAAAGTCCCCATATTTCATAAATGAATCGAGTAAAAGAATTAGTGAGGTCATTTATTATTATTAGAGTTTAAAACAATTTGTGCACTTGATTATTTTTTGTCATTCATCAACACGACCAACAAATAGGTGAGTAAAATAAACAAAAGATCAAAGTAAAATTACATTTTCACAAGATACAATTGCGAATGTTGATGTTTGAAAAAAAGAAGAATTTGTTATTAAAAAAGAAAAAAAGAAAAAAAAATGGAGATCTTTCCACTATAAAAGAAAACAAAAAAAAAATCTCAAATTAGAATATGATTAGCTCAAAACTAGACGCAAAAATCATGACTTTTGGGTACTGTTTGGAATTAATTGAAGATCTTTAATTTGACTATGAGAGATAATATTGTATTGAGAGATAATATTGTATTTTTGTAAAAAAAAAAGAAAAAAGAAAAAAGTGTGAATCATTTAGTATGAAACCTCTATTTTATTTATATATATATATATATATATATATATATATATATATACAACAAACCTAACATGACCTTTCATATTCAAACGAAAATAAAAAGATCCCAATCCAATGAATTACCATGAGTTATTTACGTGTTTAAAGGTTGCCCTCAAGTAAAACTGAAAAGTTGTTATTTCATTTGACATAAGCCGGGCATAATGTATCATTTGTCCACTCGTCATGTATACTTTAGGCGCGTTCCTCTTATTAAATTAACTTGATCATGGTCGTGTTCATGTTTTATGTGTGTGTGGTGTTTTTATTAAATGATTTTTGGTGCTGTCTTCTCTTTTTATTACCCTAAGTTAATTATAAATTTGTTGTAAAGAGAGAAAGATAATGTGACAGTAGTGTCACGATCCTGTTGTTATCACCATTACGGGTAGCATAAATATCCCATTAAGAAATAGATCTTTAATTAGAAATACTAGCAGGGCACCCCGCGCGTTTGGACGGCGGGTATATTGTTTATTTTCGACGAATATTGGTTTTTTAATTATTATATTTACGGTGATAATATGCTTAGAGTTACAAGAGTTTTTTTTTGCAATCTCGATAAACTATTGAAATTTTGAAGCCGTCGATGTTATTTTATCTAATGCCACTTTCATTTTTCTTTTCTTTTTATTTTGAAAGTTCAGATATAACCTAATATATTGTTAAATCTTTTTAAGTGCTTGGGTTTAGATTGTATCATGTGGTAAAATTGTTTTACTATTGAGTTATTGGGTGATTTAAAAAGAGTATTAACTGTATGTGTTGAATTAATGTGTTTGTGCTTTAAATAATTGTAAACATTGCTTTATTACTTATAACTAGCAGGGTGCTCGCGCGTTGCAGCGGCGGGTACCCTGAATAGAACTTTTCAATGAATAATGTATTTTAGTTTATTACGTTCTTTTTGACAATAAATTTACGGATATCAAGAATTTCGTATAGCCCGTGCCCGTTCGGGCTCAAACCCGTTGGCCCGTGCCTGTTCGGGCTCGAGCCTATTTGGTCCGCGCCCGTTCGGGCTCAAGCCCATTTGGCCTATTGCCCGTTCGGGCTTGAATATTTGTATAATATGCTTTATTATTTGTAGTAGTGAAATTTAATGCATGAATTGTGTTTAATTTAGTTGTACAATATGCTTGATAGTTTATATTTCTTATGTAAATGGTGTTTTAATAACTGTATTAATTGTATTTATTGATCAGTTCAATAAATGACTACAATAAATAGCATTAATGTGGTGTTTTGTTATACACTATGCTTCTTGTTTAGTACGTCTGAAAATTATGTGCATTAAAGTGTTGTACACTATGTTTCTTTTCTTGTAAGTATTAGTCATTATAGTCATTAATAACATTGACCACTTTAATAGCATTAATGTTGTAAGTCTGAAAATTATATCATACTTATTTTGTTGCACACTATGCTTATTTTGTTGTAAATCTGAAAATTGGTTGCAACTATTGTACATTGTGCTTAAATGGTTGTAATTTTTGGTGAATAGGTGTTTTTAATAGCATTAATGTTGTTTGATAGAATTTTGGTTTTAAAATGACACCACGCTTTATTTTGTTGTAAAATATGCTAACTTTGTTGTAATTCTGAAAATTGTATGCATTAAAGTGTTGTAAACCATGTTTAATTTCTTGTAAGTTTTAAAATTTTGGAGAGAGAGTCATTCATGCTTTATATGTAGTATAGATACTAAAAAAGTATTTATGAAAATTTTAAAATTGATTATAATGGAAGTACTAAAATGTATTATAAGTCATGTAGATAATGTAAGTAACATGAGTTGGTATACGGATACGCATGTTTAGATTGACTGATGCTCACTGAAACGCGAAACATGACGAGATCCCCAAGTTGATCGGCGATGCCATGATGTAACGAAAAGTTATTCATCGTCTAGTTCTAAAATGTTATGAGAACATGTATTATTTAGATATTATTTTATGCATACTTTTGTTTATTAAGATAGCACATAATATTATACCCAAGTCACTCAACCCGGTGTTACATAAGTTGCTCGCCAACTAACTAAAAATTCGTGAGAGAAAAAGTTGTCGCTAAAAAAAAGTAGATAGCACATGGAGTTTGGTTCAACAAAGATCACAAAAACATTAAAAAAAAATTAAGAAGACAATTTTAGACGCATATTTTTCAATTAAAAATAAAAACCCTACTTTATATATATATATTTTTTGCAATTAAATATGTTCGATAAGTAAAACTAGTCATACAATCATGTTGTGCATAAAATCATTCTTCATAATAGGGTCACTTCTATATATTTTTAACGAATTATTTTTGAGTTTTTTCTTTTGTGAGTCATAAAATTTATAAACTTTATCTAATGCCACTTTCATTTTTCTTTTCTTTTTATTTTGAAAGTTCAGATATAACCTAATATATTGTTAAATCTTTTTAAGTGATTGGGTTTAGATTGTATCATGTGGTAAAATTGTTTTACTTTTGAGTTATTGGGTGATTTAAAAAGAGTATTGACTGTATGTGTTGAATTAATGTGTTTGTGCTTTAAATAATTGTAAACATTGCTTTATTACTTATAACTAGCAGGGTACTCGCGCGTTGCAGCGGCGGGTACTCTGAAATAGAACTTTTCAATGAATAATGTATTTTAGTTTATTACGTTCTTTTTAACAATAAATTTACGGATATCAAGAATTTCGTATAGCCCGTGCCCGTTCGGGCTCAAACCCGTTGGCCCGTGCCTGTTCGGGCTCGAGCCTATTTGGTCCGCGCCCGTTCGGGCTCAAGCCCATTTGGCCTATTGCCCGTTCGGGCTTGAATATTTGTATAATATGCTTTATTATTTGTAGTAGTGAAATTTAATGCATGAATTTTTGTGTTTAATTTAGTTGTACAATATGCTTGATAATTTATATTTCTTATGTAAAGGGTGTTTTAATAACTGTATTAATTGTATTTATTGACCAGTTCAATAAATGACTACAATAAATAGCATTAATGTGGTGTTTTATTGTACACTATGCTTCTTGTTTAGTACGTCTGAAAATTATGTGCATTAAAGTGTTGTATACTATGTTTCTTTTCTTGTAAGTATTAGTCATTATAGTCATTAATAACATTGACCACTTTAATAGCATTAATGTTGTAAGTGAAAATTATATAATGCTTATTTTGTTGTAAATCTGAAAATTGGTTGCAGCTATTAATGTTGTTTGATAGAATTTTGGTTTTAAAATGACACAACGCTTTATTTTGTTATAAAATATGCTTACTTTGTTGTAATTCTGAAAATTGTATGCATTAAAGTGTTGTAAACCATGTTTAATTTCTTGTAAGTTTTAAAATTTTGGAGAGAGAGTCATTCATGCTTTATATGTAGTATAGATACTAAAAAAGTATTTATGAAAATTTTAAAATTGATTATAATGGAAGTACTAAAATGTATTATAAGTCATGTAGATAATGTAAGTAACATGAGTTGGTATACGGATACGCATGTTTAGATTGAGTGATGCTCACTGAAACACGAAACATGACGAGATCCCCAAGTTGATCGGCGATGCCATGATGTAACGAAAAGTTATTCATCGTCTAGTTCTAAAATGTTATGAGAACATGTATTATTTAGATGTTATTTTATGCATACTTTTGTTTATTAAGATAGCACATAATATTAAACCCAAGTCACTCAACCCGGTGTTACATAAGTTGCTCGCCAACTTACCAAAAATTCGTGAGAGAAAAAGTTGTCGCTAAAAAAAGTAGATAGCACATGGAGTTTGGTTCAACAAAGATCACAAAAACATTAAAAAAATTTTAAGAAGACAATTTTAGACGCATATTTTTCAATCAAAAATAAAAACCCTACTTTATATATATATATATATTTTTTGCAATTAAATATGTTCGATAAGTAAAACTAGTCATACAATCATGTTGTGCATAAAATCATTCTTCATAATAGGGTCACTTCTATATATTTTTAACGAATGATTTTTGAGTTTTTTCTTTTGTGAGTCATAAAATTTATGCGCATAGAAATCATATGTCATTTGTAAATCACATATGATTTGTTATTTTTAATATAACGTCTGATTTGTGAAATTATGTGTGTTTTGTGATCGGAATTTTTAAAGCTTACATCACAAATCACATATGATTTCGTATCGTACAATATGCAATATTTATAAAAAACGAAAATAAAATAAAAGTTGTATCGAAATGTCTGTATATTTAAATATATAAAAAATTCCCGTCGTGATAGTGTATTTTGTCGCTTAACAATTCACAATTTGCAAAATATCTTGTTTTTAAAATTAAAGGTTAAAATAGATTATATTACTATGATTGAAAAATGAGTGGATATAAATATATAATTATAATATTTGATTTTTATTTTTTCTTTATCTTAATTGAACTTACCATCACATGATATTCTCTTTTATATTAATTAGCATGTACTTTTGTCATGCTTCAAATATTTATTGGTCATATTATAATCTTTTTTAAGTAACGCATGTGCTAGCTACGTAACCATTCATAACACTTATCTCAATTAGTTAGCTAAATAACTATCGACGTCAAAACATTATTCAACCATAAAAATTCGAGTAGTCCTATATTATTTTCCCTATATTTGAACTTTTTAAAGTACGAATCTATCAAAAAATTATGCAAGAGCCATTTATGGTTTATTTGACAATCAGTTGTGTTATATATCATACATGAAATAATTATATTAATTTATAAAGGCTATGATATTATTCTTCTATATTAGATTTACATTTCTTGCAGATTCCTAAAATGAATTATTGAATCAGAAAAAGACAATATATTCTATGGAATTGTCATACAGTGATGTTCTTGCCACAAGAGTTCAAAAGTGTCAAATTGTGGACCATTTGGGTTCTCGTTTTCATCTTGTTTAACTGCAATTATTTGGCACAAACTTCAGTTTTCCATGTGTATGCATCTCTATTTTCACATTTGTTTGTGGATTTTGCTATGAGCATACCGTTATGCCAAAGATATACATAAAGTATTATGCCAAAATATAAATAGGAAAATTATTATTGTTATTTTGGTTTATTTATATATATTTTTTTACCATCAAAGCATGATAAAGATATTATTGATTATGGCTAATTAGCGTCATTCATACGAATATTTGATGTTTTGCGGACAAGTTGTTTGGTTTTGGAGTGAGCATGGTTAGCTTTTTCGTTTTATTATCGGTTTTCGATTCGATATTTCGGTTAATCGGGCTTTTAACCATTTATTTTGGGCGTACAACAAACTTGTTTTACGTAGACAACCGGTTATTCTTTTTTACTTTTTTTTAATCTAAACAAATAATGTTATCCAAACTTTATACAATTACGCACAAATGGATGAGACTCACACACATGCAAGTGAAACACACAATGTCATCAGTGTCACATACGTGTTGATATATTGTCAAGTAAACACACATAAGCGACAAGCACGCACATAAACAAAAACGGAGCCGCAGTTTTCGGTTCTTGAAAAACTAAAACCCGAACCATCGGTTTTTAGTTTCGGTTGGTTACTTCTGTTTAGTTTTGATTTTTTCGGTTTTTCAGCTCACCTCTAGTTTGGTTCTAGTAAACTATTTAGTTTAATTGAGTGTGTAAGTTTGCTTTAATGTTCTTTTAAAAAGCATGCGAGTACCCGTGTATACTGACAAAATTTTAAACAAAGTATAATTATAGTTGTCATATTTTGTTAAGTGTTCGTGTAACGTTTATTTATCCAACGTAAAATTACCAAAATATAGCGTTTATTAAAACACACAAATAAGACTTAAAGATGATTGAAGAAGTAAAAGACCGTAATGTGAATGATATTGTTAATAGCGTTGGGCGTGTGAAAAGTTAGGCTAGGATATCCAAAATATTCATATGTATAGCCGAAGATATTGGTTATATATAGTATGTAATTAACTGTGATTGGTAGCAATATACGGCATTTTTTAAAACATAAGTATAAGGTTTTAAAACATAAAAATGGTATTTTGGATTACAATATTATTCATTTTTAAGTTTTTACAAAAATCGTTGTCTCTTTATAAATAGTATAGACGAGTGGGAACATCCTCGTGCATTGCGGCGGAGCCAATTTGTTGTCGTTATATGTAGTTTTTAAATTGCGACTTTTTCGTTTTAAAATTCTAATGGTCTTTGTTACTCTACAAAAACAATTTTAATCGTTAATACAACTAATCGATATTATCAAAAACATATTGTATTTGTACACCAAATAAGTTAAAACCAAGTACAATTTACAACGTTTATACACAGTAATGTTAGTCGATGCTGGCGTAAGATGCGACGTTCCAGAAAAGTCAAGCTATATTGGAAAGCACAGGTTACAAAATACAAAGCCCAAAAAAATAAACAAAGAAAACAGGGTCAAACGTTACCAGTTTGTTAGAAGAAAGAATCGATTACAGCTAGGACCCAATGCCAACACTACATGTGAGGTTAACTAACCCTACATCATCAGCTAGCTTCATCTCGTCCCAACTGCCTTGTCTTGTCGCCACCATTTGCACCGCCATCACTGTGCGACCAGCTGCATAACCACCGTAATACCGATGTATACAAATAGAAATTTGAAAACCGTACTTACATATCAGAAAGTTTGACTTACTAATAGAAAAACGTATTATTTAAAAAAAGTAGCCTTGTGACTTATCTGTATAAATTTTTTGTTATACTCGATATTGCCATACCTGCAATAGAAACCTACGTCGGCCTCGTACTTGCAAACTGACACGAAGTAACCTTATTCTTAATCTTCTTCCTCAGTTCCCTCCAAAATAGTAAACAACGTGAAAATTACTTATAAAATTAATCTTTTGTTTCGCTACTATTCCAAAAAGCCAATAATTCAACACAAAACAAACCACTTAACACATGAGCAATATGCGTGTGAGCAATATGCGGCTACCTTTCTTTTCGTCCCGAAATGCAAGAAGAATCCAATAAGCAAACCCCACAGCGACTTCCAGAAGTGCTTATAAAAAAGCAGATAATCCAATCCATTAAAAAAATAAAACCCCCTTTTTTTAACATAAAAACATCAATAGAATTAAAACTATGATGTTAGTAATAATCTATACTACCTTATAGTAGAGATTAACTCTCTCTCCTTAACCGTTTTAAGATTTTCAAAATTAAATTTTAAGCAGCTACATGTCATAAAACAAAATATACGAACATATACAACCCAAAATTGAGTGTTACAAAATTTTCACATCCATAATACGGCGTTTTCATTCAGACTCTTTATAATATTATTTTCATGTTTTATTTTGGATATTTATGTATCTATGATGACGGATTTTGTCTCATGATGGTTTGCATTATTTTTGAAATTTTAGGTTTCTACGAGTCATGTTGGCATTCACTCCGGCGCATATTACTTGTTGATGGAGTCATGCATATTTTTGTTCACATTCTTAATCAATGATCATATTAATCAATATAAAGGGGTATTCTGTTTCTAATTTTGTTTTTCCCGTATTTTATTTGATATTTGTATACTGAGGGCATTGTGCATCTTATGGGGGGGGGGGGGGATAGAATTAGAAATTTATTACCTTATTTTTTTACGAAAAATGCCTATTAAAAAAAATGACAATGTTTTTCGTAGATCACAGTCGCATGTAACCCCTCACACATTACCCATATGTCCATTGTGGATAAAACCTTTTCTGTTGCCCTATTTAAACATAATTCCACAAATATGATGACCAGTGTTCCTTTGTAGAGAATTTTAGAACTTGGGTGTGTGTGTGTGTGTTTGGTGTGTGTATGTGTGAATATTATATTATATAATAGTTTATATAGTATGTTAATATAAATATATATAGTATATATATAATAATAAATATATATAAATAATATTTATAATGTTAGTATATGTATGTATTATATATCTAATATATATAGTATATATATATATATATTAATATATATAATATTTATAAATATATATATATAATAATATAATAGTTATAGTATTCTTATATATATACATATATAATATATAGTATATATATTTAATAAATATAATATATATATTATTATATATAAGTATAATATATAAATATATTATATATATAATTTATAATATATTATATTAGTAATATATTATGATATATATATATATATATATATTCATACATATATATAATACATACAATACATACATACATACATACATATATATATATATAATAATATATAGTACTATAGTAATATATATATATATATATATATATATATATATATATATATATATATATATATATACATACATATACATACATAGATATACATACATATATATACATATATATTGATTGAGTCTGAAACAGTCAACTAAAGTCAACCAAGTAATTGGTCAACAAAAGTCAAACTAGAAAAGGCTCAATGCACCAAGGAGAGTATAGGAATCCCCGGGTCGTTTAAATCCCGACGAGGAGTAAATTGTATCGAAAACGGTTCTGAGATCAAGTGATTATGAAACGATGATGGGAAAGTGAGATTGATTGAAATTAAACTACGAGATTATGAATGAAAATGATAAACAAACACTACAAACGCTTACTAGAAATCTGGAAACGTTTACAAATCTAAAAATGTACGTTACGTTTAATTAAAACGTCTACGTACGAAAATAAAAGTGAAAATAGAAATCTACAAACACCTAGATGATGAAAAACATATTTTTACAATATAAATGATAAAAGAAAATTTTAAGAAAAAGAAAAATATTTTTTAGACTTTTTAATTAATTAATATTAATTATTTACTAATTACTAATTAAACTAAGTTAAATTAAAATAAATACTAAACTAATTTATAAAATTACCAAACTTTTTCTAAAACTATTTAACAATTACAGAAGTCCTAAAAAATTATAAAAGGTTCCTAAACTTTATAAATAAACTCTTTTAGATTTAATTTACTTAATTATCAATTAAAAACTAATTAACTAAATTAATTAAGAAAAATAGCAAATGAACAGTAACAATGAGAAAACTCTTTTCTAAAAATACTATATAATTAATAAAAGCTAGAAAAAATATAAAAAGATGCTAGAAATTAAAATTAAACACTAAATGATTTTCTTTTTGATTTTTCAATTAAAACTAATTAAACTACTTTTAATTACTAGAATTACCAAATGAAAAGATAAAATTATTAAAATTTTTACACAAACACTATTTAATACCAGGAACCTAGAAAAAATATGAAAACTACTAAGTGTTTAATAAAAAAAATAGAAAATAAATTAAAATAGATAAATCCTATTAAATAGAAGCTATCACTAATATTAAAATTGATGATTTTTGATTTTTTCTTTTTACCAAGATATTAAACAACTGAAAAGATGGAACTTTTGTGAAAACAACAGTTATGGAACTCAAAAATGAGCTTGATGCAAGCTTAATGTTCCAACAGTGGCTTATAATGGGGTAAAATGAGATTTTTTTACTTTGAAAAGCTAGGGAAACAAGCCACAAGCTAAACACTAAGGATGAAACAAGCTAAAAGCAACTGATGGTAAACCAATCAAGCAAAAACAAATGAATAAGCACACTGGAGTGAGCTAATAAGCAAAATGATCAATGTCTCAACACTGCAGTCCAAACAGTCCTATGGGGCTAGAATAGAAGCCAAAATAAGCTAAGAGAACAAGTTCAAAATCCAATCTAAGCTTAGATACAGTGAGCCACTTGTATGAGCTTTCCAAAATGCTCAAAAGCTCAGGATAAGCTTGAATAATGAAGGAGATAGAAGCTAAAGAAAATGAGCTTGTGACTGAAGTTCACTAAACTACACAGTCAACATTCAAAGGTTCAAAGCTACCCCATAAGGCTCATAAGCTAGAATCTAGGATGCACATGCTCACACAATCTCAAATAACATTCAAACAAGCTCAGGCAACCAATTAAACAAGCTAAAACAAACTGTAAGCTTAACACAAACACAAGCTTGAATCTGAGTATGAGACACAAACAGCAGTCCACTAGAACAGATTTAGGATCAAATTAAGCTAAACAAGCAAGCTTATAAGGGCAATCTAAACTAAAACCTAACCAGTTAGAACTACTAGGTTCCCAAAACACCCAATATCATACCATAATCTCAGAAGATGAACAAGGTATGGATCCAAGAAAACTGGTCAGAGTGCAAAACAAATGAGCAGGGCATAAGAATGACCCAACAGGCCACTTTGAGCTAAAGTTTTACCAATCAAATGAAATGCAAATCCCAATTTTCTTTCTGATTTAGTTAGAAAAGCTACTAAATATCACAAATCAACCAAAATTACCTATTTCCATTCTATATCAAACCCTGTGCATAATCATAAAGATTGTCCCATTTTACAGTTGAGATATTTTTGACTTTTTCAGTTTTGATTAACTTTGACTAAAATGAATTTCTACTAACATTAATTGATCCTAGATGAAATAAGTGGATAATACAAACACTGATTAAGCTAAACCAAACTATTCTATACCTAAATCTAAGATTTGGAGTCCAATTCAACAGTTGATGCTTAAAGAAAGGAAACATGAGACCAAAGGGAGTTTTGACTTTTAACTTTGAAAACCACCAAACCAAGTGTTCCTCTGAGCTAAAATGGACCTAAGTGACTTGTCCAAATGAGATACAAACATAAACAACAGCAACAACCATGAGAAATTTCCTTAGCCAAACACCCCTTATAAAATGACTTTTTTCTGTTTTTAAAACAAATGAGTGAATGAAACCATGAAACTGATCCAAAATTGCATATTATGATCTAAGAAACTTATATAAGCATAAAAGCATCAATTACAACAACTAAAAAGGATGAGTCCAGATCATGCTATTAATGACAGTTAACAACAAACTGAGCAACATAGATTTTTACTAACAAATATGAAATCTAAAGTAACACTACCACTAACCAACACACAATAAGCACAAATAAACAAAGCATAAGCAGTAAATAACANAAGTACCATGCAAGCTATTATCCATTTGCTAATTTGGCTAAGCAAGATCTAACACTTCCTGGTTATACTTCTACTCGACACACACAAATTCACTTCACAACTTACCACAAAAAAAATTCACTACCACTACTTCTAGCTGCTAAAGTTTTGCTCTTGAAAGAACTTGGGTAAAATAAGCTTTACTATTTGGAGTTGGGTTAAGGAAGTCTTGCACTCGGTCTACTCTTCATTCGACATTCTCAAACCTTTTCCACGGTAAGAGTCGAACACTTTAAACTTGTGTTTTCATTTTGTCTTTGAACTTTAAACATTGATACTACAAATTATCTGTTATGTGTAAATTTTAGAAACCAAAAATGTGGTTCATGCCCTTTCTTGAAGTCGACATACATATATACTTGTAAAAGATTGTGTTTTGAACTAGATAACCAATCGACATCCTTAAACAGTGGGTATAAGACTTGTGTTGCACTAATGAACAAAAGAAAAATAAGCAATAACTTATTTACTAGACTTTTCGACTTATATATTAGTTGTGAACTTGTTTTACAAGGAAAAATAAATACAAGAAATTAGATTTAAAAACAACACCAAGTTTGGCTCAAGATTGGAAAGTGTTATTTTACTTTTTGGCTTCTTCTATGGCTTATTGCATATTTTTGAGCTTTTTGGACTAAATGTGACTTAGGTTTATGTTGTCTTTGTACCACGTGAACTTGGGCCGAGGAAACCTAACTAGGGTGTTCGGTTTTAATTGTTTGAGAAACCCGATCCGAATGCTCATTTTCACGTCGCGCACTTGTTTCGTAAATCTCTCCCCCGTTTGGGCTCTCGCTCGAATCGGATTGCTTATTGGAATTAGATTCGGGGCATGTTTAACTATTTTTTTAAAAAAAAGATAAAAATGAATTCGTTCTTCTGAGCATGTATATATATTTGAATTCTTCCAATTGTAAGAGTGAAATAGTCTTTTTTGTGCTTATCAACAACAGTGCTTTTCAAACCATATTTGCGTTCGGCCCTAATAAGTTGCATGCATGATAAAGCGAATTGTTGTTTTACACTTTATCCACGTTAATAACAGTGCAAACAATGACACTTAGAGCATTTGTAATTATAATTATTAAATAGCTAATAAAGTCAGAATTTCATTTGTAACAAAACAATAAAGTCATAATTGATAAAGCATAGTTTGATCAAATCATACGAACAAATTTGTTATTGTTTTGTTTTGACTAAAGAGTCTTAAATTCGAAACGTTCTCTTTATAAAGAGTCTTAATTATTTTCTATCATAACCCGCTAATTATATACATATACTTTACACCTTCCACTAACTCTTTATACTCATGTTTTTGAGCAAACTCTTTATACTCATGTGACATAACTTTTATGTATATATTAAAATGCATACTTTAATACCCACTAATTAAAAACATGCTTGTATATTTCGAAAACGCCTAATCACTTATTTGTAATTATTTTCCCATGCTTCGCCTTTCGGTTATTGTCGAATCAAGGATCTATTCGTCTCTCATTTTTATTTATTATCTATTTATATACACTTCCATGAGCCAATACTTATACACACTTAGAAAACGGTTTTCAAACTTAAGTGCTGCCACACAAGCAACAACGACGCGAACACTTTAAAACTTTTAAGCTTAATTAAGCTTTGTTGAGTCTTAAATGGGAATTGTGTACTAAACTTGCCGTACTAATTTAGGTCGCGTGTCGGTGCCGCACACTTATATTATTTGACATTACTCTATTCAGACTGCATTACTGAGGTGAGTTCATACCCCCTCTGTTTTACTCTTTTTACAACTGTTTTGGGGGAGGATACATGCTCGTTTTATTAAATTCAGTATTTGGGTTACTTAAACAATGAATTGTTTACTCGAAGACTTTATGCGCTTGCTAAATTACTTGTTCGGTTATTCAACCGCATGACTTGATTTATCGTTACCAACTGAATTATTTTATTTTGGACACAAGCGTTTAAATCACATACGTAAATTTATAGCCCCATTCTTTACTTATACTTGTTTACAAACTATGGGGTGGGAAATATGCAAAACGTTTCCTAACGTTTCCTGGACCACTATACTGTTGTTATTTTCCTAAAACTATTGCGCAGTTAGCCTAAGCCCCTGAACCCACTATTTTGCCCACCTTCATGAGCCGTTAATTCCTGTTGGGAAGCGCGATTGATATAGATAGATCTATCGGGGGTAACTCCCCCCGTTCGGTTGGCCAGAGGGTCAATGCGGGCGTATACCAAGTCGAATTACGAGTGTATTGGGTTAAACACTCGCTATGGGCCCCTGATTATTATTTATGTGCTATATTGTAGCGCACTGAACTGTTGAGCTTCGGTTGCATGAACTTAGTGCTAGCGTGATAGACTGTTATTTTGTGTGACATTATATTCGTTGTAATGATCACAGACTCCACCTATGGTCCAACTAAATGCTAAATACTTAGGATCTACTTTACTGATATTTTTCTTGACGCTGTGAGTAAAGCAGTAGTCACTAAAACCGAACTTGATTTGTATGTGAAAGGTTATTCACACTCGAAAACCTTGTGGTTCACATTACTACATTTACTTGAAAGTAAACTATATTTTCCTGACATTGTGAGCGACACAATGGTCACAAAACTTTCTATTGAACTAACATTACTTTTACTCTACATTGTTATTTATACAAACCTATGAACTCACCAGCGTAAGCTGACCTTTTAGCATGTATCTTCAGGTTTAAAGCGATAGCTTACTATTGGAGGCGTTGGCAGGGCAAGGCATGGTCATAGATGACTCTGATATAATTGGGACCGCTTTATTTATTCTATGGGCCTATTTTCCGCACTATTGTTGAACGATGTAAATTGAATATTTTGTTAAAGAAAATTTTTCTAAATGGTTGAGATAAAAACCGTTCTTTTTACTTTGTGTTGTGATACCAATTTAGTAGCACCCAAACATGTATGCTTCCGCTAAACCAGATTTTGGGGGTGTTACACCATGGTTGGGTTAGAGATAGAATATTCCAAAGGTATATTCCTTTGCTTGGGGGGAAAGAATGTGATGGATGGTGGAGAGCTTTGGTTTTCAAATTAAATCCCATGTGTTGAATTAGAGAGGAGGTGATGAGTTGTATGGATGAGATGTGAAAGGATGTAAGGGAATATGTAAGAGATTTGTGTAAGAGAATATATGGGTTGGATATGGAGAGTTGGCAAATGTGTGTAGAGAAGAGATGGTTGTGAGAGTAGTGTGTGTATTTTGAAATCAAGTGTGTGTACACAAGGTGTATAAGTGTGTGTATAAAGATTGTATGGGAAGTTGGTAGATTGAGAGAATATTGTGTGGGAGTATGTGAACGTTGCGTATGAGTAAGGGGAGACACAAGGTACACATTGTGTAAGAAGTGTAAGAGAATATTGTTAGAGAATGTTGGGAATGATTTTGGGAAGGATTGTGTGAGATTTGGTATATTTGGCTTTTTGTAAAAATGAGATTAAGAATAAGATTAAGAAATAATCTAATTGTCATTAAGAAGAAAATGTTTAGACAACTAAGATTATAAGTTGAGAAATTCATAGGTTACTTATTAGTTCAAGTAACACAACGTCGAGAATCCATAGGTTCATATCTCGTGACTTTCCACGACTCGACGTTCTCAACTAATACCTTGGTTCAAACAAGTTAAGTGCTATGCCTTGATGTAAAGCATAACCCAAGTGGGAAAGGATACGTTTACGCAAAGTGACCTTTGACTTAGTTTGACCAATAAGGGAGTAAACCCGTTACGTAATTAGAGAAGACGTAAGCACGGGATATGAGCATATGGATGCTTTCACATGATGTTACGTGAAATATATAAGCTCCCTAAGTTTATAAAAGCCTTGGCTAGAGGCGATAGTTAGAAAGCATGAGTTGGCGTTTTCCCGTAAATGGGTGCTTTAAAAGTTGGATCTCTCTAATCCCAAAACTCGTTTCGAGTGTTCTCAATTAAGCATATAGCATATTCATACCTGTATTGAAAGATCCACATTTGTCGGGTAAGAGGAAAGCCGACTTTCAAATTTCGCCCGAAGCCATACAGTGGCCTGGCGCGTCACCCACGCGTTCACGCGCGGGCAGCGCGCCAGGAGTAGATATGGGCTCCGGGGAATTTGGCTATCGTTTGATATTTTATTTGTTTCTTATGTTTATTTGTCATCATTAAAACATTAGGAGATCTTGATAATGTTGCCTCAACAATCTCCCCCTTTTTGATGATGACAAATAAAATCTGAAAGCAAATAAAATCACAAAACGTAACGAAGACAAAGCGCGCCTTTGATGTAGCTTGCGTCTTGACCTTGCCTTGTAATTTGGTGAAGCCTTTGTTTCTTTAGACTTGAATAGGTCTTCACTCTTGCTTTCTTTCTCCCCCTTTTGTCAAATCAAAAAAGTGGGACTTCCATTGAATGGGAAAGTAGCTTGTTCCAATAGCACCCGAACGTGCTTCCCCTTGAACATAGCTCCCCCTAGATCATTGCTCCCCCTTGTTTCAAGGCGGGGATCCATGGGTCAAGAGCCTCACCTTTGCGGTGGCCTAGCTACATAAAAAGCACAACATGCGGCAAACAAGAAATCCTCACATGTGAAAGTTCCAAAATGGGTTAGATGACCGTTTGGATACTTGCAACATGGGTTAGTCCTCATAACACTACGTTTATATGTGTATATGTTTGTCCAATTTAATTAGATTTTATAAAGATTATCTCTTTATGACTTTTATAGACCGAATGATGAGCAAGAGCAATACTATATATGTATATATTCATATGAGCATTATTATAACACAACAAAAGCATTTTATTTGATAGAAGAAACATGGGTCATACAACCAACTAAGCAACAACACTTAAAACATCCTAGAACTCCTAAGAAAAACTACAACATCTTATGAATAGATCTCAAAACTCAAGAGAGTCCACTATGAAAGATTCCTCCATTGGGGTCACATCATCAACTTCAATCATTCTAGATTGATCATTTGGGTACTTGCTCTTAATGTGGTCAAAGATGTGTGACAAGAGTCTAGCATATGGAAGTGGCTCCTTATTGTAGTCCAAAGCTTCCATTCTTTTTGCTATAAAGTAACAAAGTTGAATGGAGTCTCGGTCATAATACAATAGAGCATGTACCCAACAACGATGGGTAACTTCTCTTGAGGTTCCACCTCCATAAACACATTCTTCAACAAGACCTCCGCCCAAGGCATCAATTTGAAGAGAAGTTGATATTTGTTCCAATGTTCGAATGGAGCCTTCTCACAATGGTAGTCGGGTTGTAGAATAGTATTTTGAATGATGACGGCATGAATTGGGGGCTCTAGAGCATAAGTGCTCGGATGATAGTGCCTTATATTCATGAAGTTCCGTCTTGGTGGACCTTGTATAGAACAAGTTCCCTTTAGAACACACATTCAAAACCTTTCCCAACTTTCTTAAGCTCCATGCATACCCATGCCCATACATACGAAAATTGAAAGTAAAAGAAGGTTGATCTAGATATAACCTAGCTAAGTTTATGACTTCTATGTTGATTTGATTTGTTTACTTGATTTAATGCAATTTTCATTGGATTTTTATATGTTTATTGTTCGAATCGTGCGTTTATTTGTTTTTTATATGCCATCTATTGTCTAGATCATGAATTATTAGATGACTATTATGTGGTTTTTGATCCTTATCAGAGTGGCTAGGGGCAAGTGATAAAAAGAAACAAGTGATAAAACCATGATAAGATGACGTCTCATATCTACTACATATAAAAAAGTGAATTTTTATTTTTAAAATCTTAAAATATTGAATTTTAAAAACTTAAATGAATGTAGTTCTTTTTAATTACCTTAAGTATCCCTTAATATATTCTAACGTTGATCATTTCTAAACTTGTCAATGTTTAAAAAACAAACACTATATTAATTTTAAAAAACATACGTTTTACATGAAAAGTCGAACCAAAATTACGATTTTATAAGTATAATTATTTGCCGTTATACACTATCACTTTGTACAGGTTATACATCTAGTTTTAATTAAAGGTAAAGATGTTTGTAAAGATTCTTTAAAGTTTGGAAAGCCAAATTTTGGAGGTTTGCTTGTTATAATGGGGAAGATGGACTTTTTGATCTTTTAGTCTACTTTATTCAGTCTTGTATTATTTCAGTTTCTTTTTCAAAGTCAATCTATCTCAATTTTCAAGGATAAAAAAGATTGACATACGGTTGTCTATTTTATGACACCTCTTTGATAAAGACACACTTTTGACAAATTCATACTTTTTTATCTTCATGATATTGCTTGATACTATTTCTAAACATTCTCAATCAAAACAGTCAACAAATTCACAATTTTAATTTCGTGATGCACGTTGGCCACAGAGATAGACACACAAATATTTTCAATTTAGTAGGAAAATCTGATGCAGAGTTATCTACTCAGTTAAAGGTATATTTAATCACAAAAGTATCAAACTACATTTATTTAATGCTTAGTGAAAAAAATGCATCAGATTTATCTAAATAATACGTAGTACAAAATCTTAAGGCTGAACACAGTGCAACCTGGGGCGACCCTGTCATATCAGCTTTCTCTCTCCGGCGATTTGACGACGACCAAGTTACCACAATGGCGGCCAAGTTATTATTTATTTATTTATTTTTAAATTTAAATATTTTAAACAACAAATTTAAACTTCATTAATAATAAAAACATTACATAAATTATTTAAATAACATTAAAAACATTACATAAATTATTCAAATATTTTAAACAACAAATTCGTCATCGTCATCGTCACTTGTGTGTTCGTCTTTACTCTTTTGATTGACTTAATTAAGAGAATTTGTTTGAAGGTGTTGAGAGAATTGTTGTTTGAATTTGTTTGAATGAAATGTGAAAATAAGTGTGGTATTTATAATGTTGGAAAAGTGGTAAAGTTTAATTTTATTATTATTGTTTTTTTAAACTAATGGTCGAATACTATTAAAAACAGTGATTTTTTTATTTTTTATTATTATTTATTATTATTATTAATATTATTTTTGTGTATTTGAGTGTGTTTGAAATCGGTCGTTTGGCCGACCAAGTCCCCCTTTTTTTTGTTTTTTGGTCCAACGACCGAACGTGACTAAGGTGCTACAATGGGCCGACCTTAATCGACCGACCAAACAATCAAAGACGACCTTGCTCATTGTGTTCAGCCTAAGCACCTCACAATTTCTCTTGAAAATTTTAGTTTTCCGATAACGGCAATTTTGTCAAGACATTGCTATTTTCTCAAAAGGTCCTCTACTAGATTTACCCTTAATTATTCAATTAAATCATTTTTAGTTTTTCAATAAACACTCATTTTACCCGCTCTTTTCTTGAAACTTCAATATCTCAAAAGCAGTTAATCGTAAAATAAATAAATAAATAAAATAAAAATACATTCACGACATATATTTAGCAATCTTTCAACATAACTCGACTCTGCAACAATAATATTCTAGAAACTAATTATAACTTTATTTATTGTTAACATGCATGTTCGTATATTTACTCCGTATAAATCATACGTATAGGTAGTAATTTGTTATTTTTATTTTTTCTATATACATCGTCATAAAATACGAGTAGAAAAGAAAATTAGCGGGATGTTCAAACTACAATCAGGTTAATTAGCACTTTTCGAAAAAAAAAACAAAAAGGGTTTAAGAAGTAAATTAAGAGTTAATTTAGTAGGAAACTTTGGCTAATCATTAATAATACCTTAATTATTATACTAATTATTAATATTTTTACTTTTTCATTAAAGTTTTCACATGATTTTCCAAATTATTACTTATATTTAATTTTGTTTTTCAATATTTAAAAGTGGAAAAACTGGAAACATGGTAATAGATATAATAATATGCTACAAAAGTACGTTAGCATGAAAATAAGTGGTATCTAGGACAAGTGAATAGTTCAAACTTCAAAATACAACAATAGATCTTTACATATCAAAAGACAAATCTCAGTAAATAGTTTTGTAAAATATAATAGAATGAGAATATTGATATTTAATTAAAACTCACTTTCACCTTTGTTTTTTAAAAAATTGCATATAAAAGTACAACAAAAAGAGAGTGAAAGTGATTTTTAATTAAATATCAATTAATCACTTTCTTTTATATTTTACAAAATTATTGACTGAGATCTGTATTTCGATGTGCAAAGAATTTTCTTGATCCTACTTTTCACTATTGTCATATTTTAAACTTTTCATATGCCCAAGATGCCACTTATTTCTATGTTAACCGTACTTTTGTAGCATATTATTATATTCTATTATCACGTTTTCAATTTTTTGACACCGTTAAATATATTTTTAGGAAATATAAAACAATTAGATTAGTTGATTTTCTCCTTTTAAAAAATTAAATATCTCAAAAACCGTGAAAGTAAGGTTTATTTAGATATCAGTTAATCTATTCTTTTTCAATGTTCCATTTTTTCCACTTTTATAATATCAATTAATTGCATTCTTTTATATTCTAGCTCCTTGCTAGTTTTTTTTATTTATTTATTTACTCTTTTTTATTTTTTTTTTATTTTTTTCTTCTTCTTAATAAAGTTGCCGTTCAAAAAAAATTAATCGCATTCTTTTATATTTGTGAATTAACTCTAGTTTCATGTGAAAGCCTCTAATGCTCAGCTAAGTTCATTTCTTTTTAGCACAACAACTGTGTTAAACTACAATGGTTGTCATTTAATTGTAGTCATTTATTAGCACTTATGTAATGAAATTTTTTAAAAGTTACGGCAATCATTAGCAAAACTTAGGCTTCTCACTCTAAATATATTTCTCTCTTCCTTCTCACTAGAAAAACCCACCTAAACTCAAAAGCTGTCCTTTTTCCGGCGGTCGGCTATGGCCGGCCGTCCGGATTTTTCTTTTTTTACTTCCCTTTCTTTTAATAAATGTTTGCCTACAGATCTGTCATTTCCTCCGCTCAGATCTGTTTGTCGCTGCTGCCACTACTGCTTCTGCTCAGATCCGATGGCCTCTTCTGCTCAGATCTGTTGTGGTCCGTCATCGTCGGCTTGCTGCTGCGTAGGGATTTGATTAGATCTGTTAGGATTTTGTAAGGCTCCTTTATGGATGCCTTGTTTTATCATCTTTGTATGTATTATGTACTTAGTGTTCTTTTGTCAAGCTACACCTTTATATGGTTGTTTTCAGTCAGCTCACTCGGGTGATTCCCCCCACCCTTTGAAGGTGTTGTTATAGGCTGTTACAACTATATGGTGTATGTCTTGTGATGTAACTTGTTATGTTGTTATTTTCCTCATTTTGTGAGGTTATGTTTCGATGTAACTTGTTATGTTGTATCTTCCTCATTTTGTGAGGTTTGAAATGAAATGAAATTAATCTTTGTTCAAAAAAAAAAAAAAAAAATATAGCAAAACTTTCAAAAACTATCAAACCAGTCAATAGTTTTGTCTAAGAAAAAAATGATGCTGAAAATAACATCTAAAATAAAGGAACTCCATAATACTTGTTATCACAACGGTACCCAAGAAGGTTTGCTTAGCCTGTGGTTCCTAGTTATGAATGTTTAGTATACAAACGGTTTATCGCTCATAGTGTTATTATATCTTGTAACTAAAATTAAGTTGCGTAATATATCAGTTTACAACGAATACCTTCCAATAATATATTATATATGTTGTCGGTCATTATTCATAAAAGGTGGTTTTCTTTACAAGTTACAGCTTTACGCATTTTGCATGGCCCAATAATCTTCCAATATCGTGGTGGGACAAAACTCAAAAGTATATATATACATCTACCAAAGTATTGTTAACCCTACTTATCAGGACACAAAATTGTCAATAGTATATCACCAAAAAAGAACTTTAATATCTGACTGGTCTTTATTTCATAGCTGATACTTGCAAAGTAATCAAAGCTACATGATTCAACAGTATATGCAATATTTAGTACGTAAAAAATTATATTGAAAATGGAGGTCTGAATTTAGTTAAAAGTTATGTGTTTCGCTTAATTCAGAAAGACGGACCAATTTATAAATCATCATTCTTCCAAACCCTCTAATAATAACAAAAAATACTAGCAATTAAGGGCGGAACCAAGTCTTTAAATAAACATGCACAAAGCTTCTTTTTTTTTTCCCCGATAATACAATATACTAACTAAGCATACATCATTATAACTAAAAAAAAAAAGGACAAAATTCATAATCGCCTATAATGATGTTGTTGATGTTTTAATTAAACCCTATTTGATAAACCCTTAGAGGGCTGAGGCATTGAGTGTTTGTGGCTTAGTAAATATGGGTTTATATAAAGTGGCTAATTATTAATCAATGTTGGCAATCGAGCCATTCGAGCCTTAGTAAAAACTTTACCATTTGGGCTATTGACCCTTTTAGTATTGGACTTTTTTGTTTCTTTGGGCCAATACACTCGGTGGGATTCATGTTAATTTTCATTCTTGTTATATAAGAAAAAAAAGCAATTTATTTCATTTGTGTGGACGAATACAATAAAGCATACTTTCTATTTTTAATTTCACATCTAGAATATAGACAAGTTACGTTATCTGTAATCAGAAAAGAAAACTAAGGGCCCGTTTGGTTCGTAGATGGGTTTAGGATTAAGATTTATAGATTTGGATTAGGATTTAGATTTGGATTTAGCATAAGTTTAAATTAAATGAAGAGAGAGAAAATTTAAATTAAATAATATATTATATATGCTATAAATGAGTATTATTTATAAATTTAAAAATATTATTATTGTAAAAATGAAAATAAAATCAAATATGATTGGTTGAAGTTTAAGATGGGCCCACCATAAATGATATGTTAACAAAAAGTAGACATGATGGAAGGGGTTAGCACATAGACAATTATTTGGGACTCATCCCCGCTTGTGGGACCCACACACACAAACCAAACAACATTTTTTGGGCATCAATCCTAAATCCCAACCTTATCCCCTCCAACCAAACGGACCCTAATAAACATTTTATCCTTACTTATTCCTTCAGATAATTTTCTCATTCAAGCTTATTTTTACCACGTAAGCTGTCTCTTTAATTAAGTTTGCTAAACAATTGTACTTAAAGAACACCAAACAGTTAACCTGAATGACTTTAAAAAATCAATTTTAAAAATGATCCGAGAATCATGTTCTAAATAAGTAGTTACAAAATATATTTGTCTTGTTTGACTTAGGAATCTCACAAACTGGTTCTGTGTTTAAACATCCCTCACCTAGGAGAACTTAATTAACAATGGCTACTCTAGACGAAGAGTCAGTTTTTCTTACCACAAAAAGGTAGTTTGAACCATATATACTTGTGCTCTTTTTCTAATCAGAGCACTAAAGACACTCACAAGATTCTGTTATCAAAGAAAAACATCCTACGGTCTCAATGTTTTGACCTAGCCAAGTTTTCTAATTTTTTGTGTTTTGGTTAAATTTCTTGTGTTCGACAGTATGCAGTTGTTATCCCATCAAACAAGGGAATAGGCTTAGAACTTAGAAGTATGCAAACAATTGGCTTCAAAAGGGGTTTTAGTCGTCTTAACTGCTAGCTAGATATGAGAACAAAGGCAAAGAGGCGATGGAAACTCTTGTAGATTGTGGCTTTTTCCACACGAGAATATAGGTTTTCATCAACTTTATGTGCTAGATCCATCTAGCATCTCTTCTCTAGTTGACTTTGTGGAAACCAAATATGGCCAAATATGGGAAGCTTTGATATATTGTTTTTTTTTTGTTTTTTTTTTTTGTTTTTTTTTTTCCTTTTCATTACAATCATATGAATTAGGTGAAGAGTGCATTCAAACAAATTACTATGGAGCAAAGAGAATGACCGAATGTTAGGCTCTGTGATAAATTCCCTAGGTTGTATCATATAGATAGGGGTAAGGAGGCTCGGGTGATTGATAGGAGATTGGAGTGAAGGGATTTGGAAGTGGGAATGGGATTGGGTAAGGGAACCTAGGGGAGGGCATGTGGGGACTTGACAGTACTTATGGATTTACTTCATACCGTTAATCTAACCCGTGATTGTAGGGATTCGTGGCATTGGAATCTTGCTGAAGATGGTAAATTCAAGGTCAAAGATTTATCTCTTATGGTGGATGATCTGTGTCTTGTGGTGGGTGCAAATCAAGAGACGGTATGGAACAAAATTGTGCCAATGAAAGTGAATATCTTCATTTGGAGAGCGCTAAACGGGAGAATTCCGGTTTGTGTGGAGCTCAATAACAGAGGTATTGACTTGGATTCTGTTTTGTGTCCTTGTTGTGGTGATAATGTGGAAACGTATGATCACATTCTAGTAAATTGTAACGTGGCAATGAGTTTTCACTAGGTCAAAAATGACCTTTCGTCACACATGGTCATTTTTGAACGGTCACACGATGACATTTTTACGTGACTAAATGTACCAGCCTTAAATAAACAGCCACACTTGATCCGACTTGTGTGACCATTTCGTAAAATATTTGTCACGCATTTGTTTATATATGTGACTAGAGGGTAACTGGTAAATATTTTTCCATCATTTAGTCACTTTTAATTTGCGACGTGTGACCGATACAAATTAGCTTTAAGCATTAGTCACACTACAGATATACATATGTGATAAATATATGTCACACAATTGAAGAGTGTGAACAAAATAGATATATGGTCACATGAAGTAATTGTGTATGTGGCTAAATTATATAGTCAAG
>LBNU01039032.1:73390-113004 GCA_014162995.1 Artemisia annua
GGTGACTCTCCAAAGTAAAATACGATTCCAGTAGTTCCTTTTCCTTGATCGGTGTTGATTCCATAACTACTGTCACTGTAACCTGTAATCTTGCAGCCGCCTTCTTTCTTGTATATTATTCCATGTTCATTTGTTCCTTTGATATATCGGATTACTTGTTTCACTGCCTTCAGGTGATGATCTTTCGGGTCTTGCATAAATCGGCTGAGTAGTCCGACTGAGTAACTAAGATCTGGTCTTGTATGTAGTAAGTACCTGAGACTTCCAATTAAGCTACGGTAGTAAGTTGCATCAACTGTGTTTCCATCTTCCGCCTTGACCAACTTAGTGCCGGCGTCCATTGGTATCTTCATATCATTACTGTCCGTCATACTTGTTTCTTTTAAGATCTTGTTAATATATCATGTTTGCTTGATTGTAATCTCTCCTCCTGTCTGTGTAACTTCTATCCCAAGGTAATATGCTAGCAATCCTAAATCACTCATTTCAAATTTTTCTTCCATCTGGGATTTGAACAAGTCTATTTCCTTCTTTGCAGTGCTTGTGATTATCAAATCATCTACATATACCCCAACGATAAGTGTAGAAGTCTTGCTTCTCTTCGTGTAAACTGTTTGTTCGAGATTATATTTCTTAAAGTCTAGTTGATTTCAAGGTTTGATCAAGTTTCACATTCCAAGCTCTAGGTGCTTGTCTTAAGCCGTACAAAGCTTTAGTTGGCTTGTAGACTTTTCCTAAGTTTCCTTGTTGAATGAAACCTTCAGGTTGTGTAACATAAACTTCTTCCTTTAAGTCTCCATGTAAAAATGCTGATTTTACATCTAAGTGGTGTACTTGCCATCCATGATATGCTGCTAGTGCTAATATTAAGCGAACTGTCTCTATCCTAGCAACTGGTGCGAATACTTCATCGAAGTCTATTCCTTGTTCTTGTACATAACCTTTTGCTACTAATCTTGCTTTATATTTAATGAGCTTCTCTTGTGCATCTCTCTTGGTTTTATAAACCCATTTGAGTCCTATTGCCTTTTGATTTGCTGGCAATGTAGTAAGAGTCCATGTGTTATTTTATTGATTGAATCTAATTCAATCTCCATGGCCTCAATCCACTTCTTATCTTTTGATGCTTCCTTGTAATTACGGGGTTCTTCTTCTGTGATAAATAAGCTTGGTGCTTCTACTTCATGTGCATTTTGGTAAATTTCCGTTATATCTTTCAAACCTCGTACTGGTCTATGATCACATCTCTGATCTGAGCTTCCTAATGAGCTAAAAGTAGCTTCTTCTTCATCCTCTGAGTTAGGGTTGTAAGTGTAGGTTGGTGGTGTGATTGGTGAATATGGATCTGGTATTTGCTCCGGTATTGGATCCGGTATTGGATATATATTATCATTGTTTTCTATGTTGACTGGTGTAGGATTTTCTTTGTCAACTTCGTCTACCACAAAACTAGCCCAAAATGTGTCTTGTGTACTCGTATCCTCTTCATTGTTATTCCAATCCCATGGTTTTGTTTCCATAAACTTTATGTCCCTACTAACATGTTTCTTCTTTCCTATCGGATCATATAGCCTACATGCTTTTGATCCTTCCTCTACTCCTAAGTAATTCATTATCTGTCGTCCAACTTCTTCAAGTGAGGTATCATTATCTTAGCATAAGCTGTGCATCCGAATATTCTTAGGTTTTCCAGATTTGGTTTTCTGTTGTAGAGTGCTTCATATGGTGTTTTATCTTTCAGGGCTCGTGTAGGTACCCTATTTAGTATGTAAATGGCGTGTTTGACTGCTTCCACCCAAAAAGTTAAGAGTAACTTCATTGCTTTCATCATACTCCTAGTAGTTGATAACACCGTCCTATTTTTTCTTTCAACTACTCCATTCTGTTGCGGTGAGTATGGTGTTGTCAATTGTCTTGCTATTCCATTCTCCTTACAGTATTTAGTGAATTCATTTGATGTAAATTCACCTCCTCTATCTGTTCTTAGCATTCTTAACTTCAATCTTAACTCCATTTCAATCTTCTATCTAAATTCCTTAAATGTATTAAATGCCTGATCTTTCGATGTTAGAAAGTAGGCCTACATGAAACGTGTACAGTCATCTACTAATAAGAAGATGAGTTTCTTTCCTGAGTGTGTGGCTGGACTTATGGGACCACAAAGATCTCCATATACTAAGTCCAATGGGTTATTTGATCTGAATTTAGCTTGATTGGGAATGGTGTTCTACTGTGTTTTCCTAATAAACATGCATCACATATTTGTCCTGCATGGTTTATTCTTGGTATTCCTTCTACTAGACCTTTTCTTGTCATTTTGTTGACGTCGTCAAAGTTCAGATGACTTAATCTAGCGTGCCATAACCATGCTTGGTTATCCACATTTGCTAAGAGACATACAGGTGCTTTTATCTGTAATCTAATACTGTAAAGTCGATTCTTAGATCTTTTTACCTTCATCAACAACTTCTTGCTTTTATCATACAAAGTCAATTTGTTTCCGTCCATAATAATCTTACAACCTATCTCTGTAAGTTTTCCTAGACTAAGTATGTTGCTCTTGAGGTTTGGAATGTAGTAAACATCCGAAACTATCTTTGTTCTTTGTTTCTACATCCTAGTAATATAGAACCTCTACCCTTTATCTCTACATATGATCCATCTCCAAAACGAACGCGTCCAGTGATGCTTTCGTCAATATCCTTAAAATGACTCTTAGTTCCCGTCATATGGTTACTTGCACCATTATCTAAATACCATATGCTAGCATCTGTTGTAGCATAAAAACATAAGCTATTAATTATAAAAAGATGAATATGAAGTCGGATTTTTTATTTTACAATCTATGAAGTACATTATAAAATCACTTTCATATCCAAGAACTAGATGACGATTCCTGATAAGGAAGTAGTTATCATCTTTTCCTCATCAAAGAAGAAGAGCCCGTTTCTTCGTTTTATTTGGATTCTTCCTTTCTTTCGCTCTTTTAAGATGAGATTTACATATGACAACAGAGACATCGTACATAATTTTTTATAAATAACTCAATATACTTTATTTTATTTAAGCTAAATTTTCTATAAGAGTCTAATAATGTGTAGTCAACTTTGCGTATGTTTTACAATGTTCATAATAATTACCAAGAAAACAATATAATGCTTTATACCTTATTTAATAATTCAAAAAATAGTAAAAAAATGTGGTATGCAACCAACTACCAACCGCTAATCAACAAATAACTAGAAGGTGGCAAGTCACTTTCTTCTTTACTTTACTAAATACCAAACCAAACTCTCATTAAATTTCCTATTCACACTCACCTCACACTTTTTTCCAAACTTCATATTTAGTGATCAAAACTAAAAAGTATGTTGAAAAGGTCAACAACATTTCTAAAAAAAAGTAAACCAAAAAAAGCAGCTTCACACCATACTGAAGTTGAAGTTGAAGTTGAAGTTGCTATTGATTGGGAAGTAAGACCTGGTGGTATGCTTGTACAAAAAAGACTTGTTGGGTCAAGTCCTGGTTGTGCCAATGCTCCACTTATAAATATTAAAGTGTCTCATAACTCTGTTTATCATCATATACCTATACCTTCAGTCTCAACTTTTGGTAATCTTATTTTTGAATTATGGGTACTTTTTTCTTGAACCAGTGTTGTGATCATGAATCTGAAATGTTATGTTTGAATTATAAGTGCAATTTTTAAAGTATTTTGAATGAAGTTTATTGATGTTTGTGTGTGATCATTAATTATTTGGCTTAGTATTCATATTTTGAATAGTTTTGATGTGGTCTTGATCATAATCATTTAGCTCAATTTCATGTTATGAACATGTTTTTTTTAACAAAGATATTGTTTGATTTTCATGGTGGTTTGATCATGGATCTTTGATGTTATTTCAGAATAAAAAATGCAATCTTTAAAGAATCTTGAGTGAGGGTTGTTGATGTTGGTTTTTAATCATTAATCACACTTTTTCTCCATTTTCTATGTTTTGATGTTTAGTTGACTTTTGTTTCTATGCATACGTGTATGGTTATGCTTTAAGTGTTGCACAGTACACATGTTTCATTAATACTAGTAGTTGTAAACATTCATCGTATTCCTTTCCAGAAGTTATTCCTGAATATTCTTGACTATGTGCTTATATGCTTCGTGTTCTAGAAGTGTAGTTATGTTGACTGTTTGACATTTTAGATCATTCATTAGTCTTTTAATCTTTATTCAATTCTATTTAGGTATAACTTTGCTACTTGCTTGATCCATACTGTATTAATTTTATTTCTTTGTAATCTATATTCGATTAGTTAGTATCTAGAATCCGTTAAAAGTTATCACTTTTCGTTTTTACATCTAAACTTCAAGTTCGGATATATGGTTTCATTTACGAATAGTCTTTAGATAATTTACGGTGCTCATATGAATAGTAAACATAGTCATATATTGAAGGTGATCTCAAGAAGATTCTTGCCCGTGAGACGAATTTAGAAGCCAAGGATCAGAGACTACTGTTTAAAGGGAAAGAAAAAGGGGACGATGAACGTTTAGATATGGCTGGTGTAAAGGACATGTCAAAAGTAATCCTGATGGAAGATCCTGCTAGCAAAGAAAGAAAGCTTTTCGACAAGAGCAAGACTCATGATAATGTAAAAGCCCATGATGCAGTCTTGAATGTCAGAACTGAGGTGGATAAGCTCTCACACAAGGTTCGCGTGATATACATCAACTGCAACTAGAGTTGTCCAACTTCAATTCTGTTTAAGGTAGCCATCATATATTGATAATAAAAGGCCAACTTTTTAAAAGGTTTGAGGGGTTTTTTTGGTGATACTTAAGATGTAAGTTGGCCATAGATGTCACCATTTATCCAAAAGTTTTTGTTTTTTTGGTGAAAAAAAGATGGTTACTTATAACAGAAATTGGACTAAAGTCGTTTACATTTCTATGCAATTCACCTAACTTTAAGGCAAAACTATTAAAATGAACACATTTTTGTGAGTGCTTCTTTAGGTTGCATCCATAGAAACATCTTTCAGAAATGGAATCAAGATTGCCGTTAAGGAAATTGAAGTTTTGACCGAGCTACTCATGAAAGAGTTGCTCAAACTAGATGGAATTGAAGCTGAAGGAGAAGCAAAAACACAAAGGAGAATTGAGGTTAACTTTAAATAACTCAAACAAGCTACTTTTCATGCCGAAATTTATATTAAACAAAAAATTGTGTTTGTTTTTTGACAGGTCCGTCGTGTCCAGGGCTTCGTGGACATTCTTGACAATCTAAAGTCGCAAACCAGTACAAACCATATCAAGGTTGCACCTACTGTTTTAACAACAAAATGGGAAACATTCGACTCAGGAGTTGGGAGCCTAGATGCTCCAAACCACACTCAAACTTCCACGAAAATAACGAAGGACTGGGAGCAGTTTGATTGAATCAGACCAGTCACATGGTTTACCTTAGTAGGATGTACAAAAGTATTACATGAATATATTGACGATAATAAAACTTGCCCGAACTTCATATATCTCGTTCGTTGAAGCAGATGTTTTGGGAGGTTTTGCATGTTTAGGACTTGTTAACAAACAAGAGATATAGATTTTGGTTTGTGTGTAAACTGTAAAGTACTTCTATGTTCATCTGGTAGAGATTATATCAAGTGAGATTTTGTCATGAATATTCATGTTTGAGCATAAATTATATGTCAGTGGTAAAAGCCTTTAACCAAAAAAAACATAAAAATTATGACAGCTGTGGGATTTGAACCCACGCCCTTTCGGACCAGAGCCTAAATCTGGCGCCTTAGACCACTCGGCCAAACTGTCTTGTTGGTACGGATTGGGTATAAATTAATATATTGGCAAAATAAGAATAGGTTTAATCCCCGTGAAATTGTTTTAGTTAATTTCTGATTAGTTTTTACAAATATAAATACAGTAATTATTTGTGATAAGTGGATTATCAGACACATTTAAGGGGAAATCATTTCTTAGTTTGCTTAATTTACATACAATAATTTAGATTGTTCGTAAGTAAGGAGTTCTTTTGTCGGCCAAAACTTTGCCATGTGGAAAAATATGTCTTGTCAAAAATGACAGCGAAGCTTTGATCCTGTGTATTCGTGATGTCGACTGACTTTTCTAGGAATTCTTACGTGTATAAGTGAATGAAAAACAATTCACTAAATTTATTGAAAAAAAATGTAAAGTTCAATAGCTTACGTATATATTAACTCAAATATTTGAAGATGCACTTTTGAGTTATGATTGAATTAAATTTTGATCGATCATTAATTACGATGTCTACATTTTAGGATTCAAAGTTCGAACTATTCATATGTTTATGTAAAAACAAACCGTCTAATGTGATTCAGGTTTAGACTTTTCAATCACCTCTTACTAGTCAAATGTGGTAATCCAATTCAGACATAAAACATCTTAATGAAACAAACAACACATTAGCCTTTTTCTAGTCCTTATTTTGAGAGTTTAAGCAAAAATAAAGAAAGATCATTTTATCTTTATATGTAACTAGGCGAGTACAAGCATATAGCGTCAAAAATTTAAGGCGGTAAAAATTGTAGTTGTGAAATTATGGTTAAGTGTTTTGTGTATGAAAATGATGAATATTGTTTATTATGTCAAACTTTTAACTTATAAATAATCACGTAAGGAAAATATATATCTATGTAAAGTATAATATTAAAAGAAATATCAAGTAAGGGTTAATTAGTCATTTAATATTTCTCCCCTTGAGAGTTTATAAGTAGTGTCTTTTATACTTTATACTAGTCATGAAGACCCGTGCGTTGCACCGGACTATATGTAAGTGTACTTAGTGTATTCTTCGGCCCTTATTTTTACTATTATAAAAGTTGTTATGGTAGTACACCTTTTTTTTTTTTTTTTTTTTTAATATGTAAATTTTAAGTTTTTATTTTTTTATATTTGAAAAATTTTCTTTTAATGATGAATATGGGTTGTATATAATTTTTCATAGATTTAAAATACGTGCGATGCATATTGGTCTTTATAGAAGTTTTCATAGCGTAATATTCTTCATTTATTTTCGTCATTTTATATTTAAGTTGTCATGGTGCCACATATTTACTAAGCTTTATATAAATTTATTATATTTTATTGAATTGCACATGGTTGTATATAAGTTTTTANTGGGCTGTATAGAAGTTTTCATAGATTTAAAATACGTGCGATGCACATGGGCTGTATAGAAGTTTTCATAGCGTAATATTCTGCATTTATTTTCGTCATTTTATATTTAAGTTGTCATGGTGCCACATATTTACTAAGCTTTATACAAATTTAAAATATTTTATTGAATTGCACATGGGCTGTATATAAGTTTTTATAGCGTAATCTTCGGCACTTATTTTCGTCACTATATATCTAAGTTGTGATGGTACCACATTTCTAAGCATGACACACATTTAAAATTGTTTATTGACATTAAAACTGTATATGAAGAGACTTTTTTTCAAGATGTTACATTGAAAAGAGTCTCTTCACATGTAATTTTTTTAATATGTATAAGTTACATAAATTATTTTAAACATGAAGCGATGACATTAATGTTGGAGACCTTTTATATTCATCCGCGTGCGATACACACAGGTTTGGACTGTCTCAGGACCCATGCAATGCACACATGTTGGATCTAATTGTTTTTTTCGTAATGTTCGGGACTAATTTTTGGTTCATGTTTGAAACTCTCATTTTTTGTGAAAGACGGACTTCGTTGCTAAAACAAATTACATTATTAAAAGCGAACTATAAAACAAATTTCCTTTTTAACAAAACTAAAAAAACATAAAACATTAAAGTAATTAGTATATTCAAGAGTATAAATTATAACTCGTATAATAAAAAATCAGATCCAATGACCCAAGTTCAAATCATAAACCCGCTCCAATCAATCAATAGACCCGACATTTAACTAAACACAATTTTCTTCTCCTTTATATACTTCTTCGATTTAGAAGATTCTCATTGTTAAAATGATAGTGTGAAGATATTTTATTATATACTACCATTTCAATATTTAACATCGACATAATTTACACGGTCATATCAAATATCAAAGTCACGCAATATTCCAAGACATTTAATTAAGAAAGTGACATTAACACACCGCAAGACAAAAAACTACATTAAGAGCAAAAATATTGAAATGCACCAACAAAGTATAGTAATAATTGTTGACTAAAAATTGAATGCTCGTCACATTATTTTTAATAAACTTACTTGTAACGAATCAATAGTATTAGCCCGTTTATCGGTATTACATGAAGTAAAATATTGCATGTTTAATTTGTAATGTACTATTAATATGAATGCTAAGTATTCATTCCACCGGTGGCCGTGGCGTTGTTGTTGTTGTTGTTGTTGTTGTCGTCTTTGTCGTTGTTGTTCATTAGCCTTTTGCATGTTTTGTTCTTGATACAATTTTTGTGACTTCTCGATCTCTTTCTTTAATGCTTCTTGACGCGCTGCAAAAAACAATTAAATATAGTTGATCGTTAGTAACTTAAATACAGTTAATCAATATATTGCATTTTCGATCAAAGTGAAAATGTTCGTGCATGTTCCACTTAATTGATAAGACAACGATGTGTAGGATCTCTTAAACCATTAGAAAAGATGATGTTATTACCAAACCTCCTAAGCACCATCTTTATGTCCTACATTGTTACACAGACAAAACAGACGTGAAATTTACATAAAACAATATAAATCAATATGCTAAATAAGTAAGATGATATGAGATTGATGCTTACTTTACCACCATAATAAGTTGTAGCCCAATGTGCACGCGGTGTGGAGGAAGCTGTGGTTTGTTGTATGTGATTTTTGACACATTATATAGTTGATAAAATATTTGTAACTCATGGACGGGAAGGTAAAAAGACTNGAGGTTATAGAGACAAGAGTTCGTTGATTATGAGATCAAAGATTAATTGTTGAATGTGAAAATTATTTTCAGTGAAGAAAGTTGTATATTGGTATAGTTAAAACTTCTTCATTTAAAAGCGAATTCTAATAAATAGACATTATGGATAATTTACTGAGTAATATTTAGTTCATATGTATCAACCAAACTAAAAGCATCTAGCAATACAAAAATAAGTACAACAAATGGATTAATATATGTAATATATTCCAAACATTGTTGTTTGGTTAATAATTAAGATTCGGTATCAATAAATGATGGACGCTACTTAATATTTGGATTATTCTCTCATAATTTTTATGTGGGCCCACTTATTTTTGAATGAACATATCATTCTCCTTTACCTTTTGGTATCTGTGAAGTATGTCTCATATAGTATATTCATCAATTCATTTCCGTTTGCAATTCCAAAACATTAACAACAAAGTATATCTTCCCCTAGTCATGTCCTTATTCACCATAGATTCAAGACAAACGATCCTTATGCTGCATGAATGACAATTTGGGTATGAATTGATAGTATGTAGTGAGTCCTTACCTATGAAAGTCCAATACATAGCCTCTTGATGTACTAATGAATTGCAATTATATCTAATCATCCATTACCGATAGTGGCGGGCCCCTCATCTTAAATAAACATTTAAGTCATTTTGATAGTGATAGTTCATTCTCATAGTGGAATCCAAACGCACCCTTAAAACTTTGCATTCTATATATTAGCGACGTACAAATACTTTTGATTATTTTTTTATTATTTTTTTTATTTTTTAATATTTTTTTTTGGATAAAGGTCAAAAGAATCTGTAAAATAGTCAAAGAAGTTAACGCTACCATAATGAAGAATTCAGTGTTTTCTTTTGACGGTTTCACTCGATCGTTTCTACCTTTCTGGTGTTCCAAGATTCATGACTATCAAGTCTTAACTGTAATAGTTGACGAAGTTACGATAAACTTAATACAAGATAGCGTTCATAATTGCACAACGTCAATAAAAAACTTGCAGAGTAGCTAAATAGTGTGGTCAATTTACTCCCTTTATAATCTACAAGATCGAGAGCATCACACACGGTGGTTTTAATTTTGCATGTATTTTAATTTGTATAACGTAACGTTATATTATCTTTGTATAACGTTAAGCATTAAATCCCTTTTGCAAATGAAAAGACTAATATTTGAATTTTGTCGACCTTTAATTACTATTGTAGGGTAAATTCACAGGAAAGACAATTAAATGGTCATGCAAAACAAATGAGCTTTAAGCAGCATGTGTGTTTGTCTCAAAGTATCCACATTTTTCATTTAGTCTCCCAAAACCGAACTTAATCGAACCAAGTCGACACACTTTCTCCTCGTGCAAACACATGCTACAACCCGACTGCAACAAACAATGACAAGGGTTCAAACCGAAGAAAAGAAGCTTTACAACGTCCTCCATGAAACAACTCGATCCATTTTAAAACTCTCCCAAAGACATAGATGGAAAAGTGGAATACAATTTCTTTACAAGAATTTTTGGCTTAGAGGCCGGATGTGGATCACTATTAGTGTCAACCTAATTTACATTCATGGAAAGTGGCCATCCTTGCTCAAAATCAATGTTCATCAATCTCCTAAACCGTCGTCCGTTATAAATTTTCCGTTCAACCACCCTCTACTAGGACGGGTTCAAAAAGTGTCCGTTAACTCTAATGTGTCTTTACATAAATTCGTTATTTTATTTCGCTTTAATTTCTTTATACCCTTGTAAAGTAATTTATGCACATGATAACTTAGACTCTTTAGTCACTTCTACGACAAAATATAACTAATGAGGAAAAGTATCTCATGTGTTGTGACCGTATTATAAGACCACTAAAATATAGTATAAAATTCAGAATACTAAATAATAATTTCACTAAGATATATATTTTCATCTATTATTAACCACACTCAAAGGCTCACAATCCTATATATTAGATCAAAATAATACTAATAATTGAGGTAATTATAAACACACTACAGTATATATTGTTAATTGATTTCAAACACACAAATAGTTATATTAGAGACACATAGAGAATGATTGAACTTCCAGTAAATTTTAGTACATCCCATATGAAGTCAATTTCAGCACATATTGCCACAATACGTCTAATAAATATCAAGAGAACAAGGTTCATAAACTATTATAGACAGCGTAGCAGATAGATATCGATATAATTTTTTGAAAACGCGTTACCAAGGGGACCAAATTTGTTCTCGTACGTAGGAAGCCTGGATCGTCGCAAACAAATTTACTAATAGGTTCGAGTCTAAATCATATATAAAACGCATACCGAATAAACAATATCACAAGTAAAGAGTACACCGTAGAAAACCGAATAGCAATATCTGGTTAAATACAATAAACCAATCAATACCGATAATCGGATTTTCATCTCCCCATGTTTTGAATTAGTTTAGTCATCACGCGCGAGAAGCACTAGACGGTATTCAATTATACCAAAGCTTATACTCTCTTGCAATCCATATAGGAAAAAATCAAAAAATGTAAATAAACTAAAAGCTCGCTGCACAACTTATACATATGAATATAATATGTCTCAACACACATATCAATATACAATTTCTAAAGGCATCTAGTGAACCATGTGTAACTCCTAAACCGGCTTGTTCTATCCCCGCGGACTAGATCAACAGGCGGAATTGATACCGGTTAAACACTACACCACGTTTGCAAACGTGTTCCGACCCATCGACCCGTCAGGATTCTCAAAACCATCTTAAATCCCGACAAGAGTGTCGAATCCGATCTTCCCATGGCGCTCTCCAACATAAAAACCCAGTTGTCAGAATACCCCTTCTCTCCAAAACAACATATCATCCTTCAAAATGACATATAGAGTCTCGCGCAGAAAGAGAATACTATACTTTTTACTTATAAGAATTATCATGTTTATAGATTATAAATTTTGTTTCTAGGTGTACACAAAAAGAGCTCTGTCACTATATTAAAAATTCTCGCTAATGATCAACACGGTATCATCGTTCATAGACCTTGTAGCGACTCAACGGAATCGCATTTATCATAAAACATGTACTTTTCTCCACTTTTATGAGCGTGCGTTCTATTAAAAATATATTAGGTTAAACTATGTGTTTCTTTTATATTGATCAAAGCTCTCTATGTAAATTTATGGGTTTAGCTTATCAACTGTACTTGATCCGTCATCGAATTTATCAATACATTATTTTCTAAACACCTTCTTCTTAAAAACTTTTATTGTACTGGACGCTTTTAGTAATTGACATTAGATAGTCTAATCGTTTTGTTCTTTTATGAGATCTCAGAAATAATTGCTTTTTAATCGGTTGTACAATGTGAATAAGTTAATGTACTTTTAGTAATGTGGTATTTAATAAGCAGTATTAGTTACACTATACCCATTTCCTCACCTTTGACTTTCTACATTTTACTTATTAAAATTTGAGCCATTTTTTTTTATATGTAGTTATACAAGTCAGTGGTAAAACAAATAAATGGATGTGGTATGTATCCTATACTGATTATCTATAAATACAGATTTTTAGACTAGATGTAGGCAATACAACCACGATGTCGCTCCATAACAATTTTCAACCTTTTCCTTAACCACCCAATTGTGTACTTAGAAAGAGCGAGACTTTATACCTTATTTTGAAGACATTAAACGGAACCAAATCATTTTTGATGGTGCTTAAAAGTCTAAGTACCTAAATAAAGTTAGTCCAAACAACATTTACGGTATGTTGTTCTCAAGTTTTTAATTTTGGGTGGACAAGTGAATGAAAGTTAAGGGCGGTGGATTTCAGTTGGTGGAAAAATATACCATTTTTTCTAGGAAATTCAATTGTGAAATGAAAAAATTGAAAATCCGTTAGTCACATTTTTTCCCAACAATTTTAAAAAATGAAATTTCATTGTTCTAAATTTAACTAAGAATATTGAAGAAGCCCATTTTTACCAATTCTCACTTTTTTTCTTTCTCATTTTTTTTCTCTTAACACAAAAAAAAAAAAAATATACACATTCTACCCCTAATTCTCGATGTCACCTCCCACCGCCCACGTTGCCGCCACCGCGTCGCGTCGCAATTTGAGGTAATCTTCTTATCATTTTTAAAAAAGGAAAGATATAACTCCAACTAACCGGATTTTAAAAAATTACTCCACACTTCTCTAAGAATAAAAATCATTCCCCTTCTAAAGGAATTTAAGAAACGAAAAAAAGAGGAAAATTTTTCTACAACTAAATGTGCACCTAAGACCTTTTCAAGTTTTGTAATTTTGGTGGAAATGAAGAAAGTTAAAAAAAAAGAACAAAATATACTATGTTTTAACGGTATGGTTCTCAAGTTTTAATTTTGGTTTGGAAAGTAAAAGGAAATTAAGAAAACAAAAAGTATGATTCTTAAGTTTTTTAGAAGGAGGGTAAAAAAAAAAAGTGTGAGAAAGAGTGGGGGAAACTGGTTGGGTTTTTTTGTCAAAACTGCTTTCACCCCCACTTTTGGGGAAATAGTGGAGGAATAAATATGATGTAATTTTTAGTGACGAAATTGCAGTAACTTGAGCTTAATCTAAATAATCGATGACATAATTGTCAAGATAATATTTTTTCTATCACTGGGTTCTTCATTTTTTTCTTTTTCTTGTGAATCCAAAAATCACTAACAACGACTTTTTAACGGTCCTGTCTTTTTCTTCCCAACACTTTTATATTCCCTTTACTTTCCTTTTCCTAAAAAATTGAATAACACAATGTTTACACAACGAATGTATTGAACGTATTGAAACAGCTATTTACAACAAAAAGAAATAAAATGTTTCATTGAAACTGAAGTTGTTCAAACCTCAATTCTAAAAGTAGTCTACGTATAATAAAAGTTATAGATAATTTTATGCAATCCTCATTTATCATATCTTTTCACAATTAAATGAAAAAATACGTATGTTAAAATGCAAATCTATCCTAAACCTTTGATCTAATAGTTATGTGAATGGCGTGTCTATAATTCATATACACATAACAAAGAAATATGTTTACTTAAGATTTTCAAAAATGAGAGAATGTATGTTAACTAATCTACTTTAATGACTATTTTTCTAAATTAATTTAACCATTTTACTAGCATCCCAATTTACTTCCTAATTAATACTTAATTAATATTCTTATCTTCATTTCTATATATCATATCATATACTTAATAAAAGACTAAATAGTCTTATAAATGCAAAGGGGTGTTAATAAATTCATGAATTGATTTTTTGCTATTGGGAGGCTTCAATGTAAAGGTACCCTTAGGTTTCATGGCATTAAGTGGGTAAGTACATATGACCTATATATTTAGTGCCTATATATGAGTGAGGTGCTTATATACGAACTGAATTCATTAATCCAAGTAAAGTAGATCTAAACCGCGTCAAAGAATATAAACCGAAAAAGCCAATGAATGCCATAAATTAAACACATCAATTAGTGGTTAGTCTTTTTTCTCACTGTTTTTATACCAATGCACTTATCTATCGTTTGATCTTGTTATTTTATTTTCAATAAATGTATAAGACTATTTGGGATCTTTGTTGTAAACCTTTATGTTTTTAAATAAAATGATCAAACGTTGTATTTACAAAACGACACTTTAGGTCGTTCAATGTAACCTTGTATGAGATGCCTTGATAGTTACACCCGGGAATTCAATTCCGCTGCCATATTACAGGTAAATTCAGGGTGTGACAATAACTCATGGACGGGAAGGTAAAAAGACTAACCACTAATTGGTGTGTTTAATTTATGCATTCATGGCATTTTGGTTTGTATTCTTTGAGGTTTTAGGCACTAAATGTATAGGTCATATGTACTTACCACTTAAGCATGCAACCTAAACCAAGGTACTTACACATGAAGCCTACCAATAGCAAAATCAATTCATGAAACATTTATTAACACCCCTTTGCATTTATAAGACTACTTAGGGGGTGTTTGATTTCGACTTAATTGACTTAATATGAAAAAAACTGAATTAATTAAGTCATATGAAAACTGTTTGTTTGTGACTTAATAGAGAAAGATGACTGAAAATATTAAGTAATAAAACTGATGTTGTCTGCATTAAGTCTTCTGTTAATTAACATGACTTAATGAAAAAATTAAACAAACAGGCCCTTAGTCTTTTATTATACTAGTCATGAAGACCCGTGCGTTGCACCGGGCTGTATGTAAATGTTTATAGTGTATTTTTCGGCCCTTATTTTTACTATTATATAAGTTGTTATGGTAGCACACCTTTTCTAAAATAGTTTATTGACATGTTATATTAGATACTTATTTAGGCTCTTTTATTTGATAGTTTTTTTTTTGTTTTTTTTTTTTTTTTTTTTTTTTTTTTTTTTTTACCTAAAACGTAAAGTGCAATGGTTTATTTTTTTTATATATAAAAATTTTTCTTTGATTAATGATGCACATGGGCTGTATAGAAGTTTTCATAGATTTAAAATACGTGCGATGCACATGGGCTGTATAGAAGTTTTCATAGCGTAATATTCGGCATTTATTTTTGTCATTTTATATTTAAGTTGTCATGGTGCCACACATTTGCTAAGCTTTATACGTATTTAAAATATTTTATTGAGTTGCACATTGGCTGTATATAAGTTTTTATAGCGTAATCTTCGACACTTATTTTCGTCATTATATATCTAAGTTGTAATGGCATCACATTTCTAAGCATAACGCACATTTAAAATAGTTTATTGACATTAAAAGAGTATATGTGAAGAGACTTTTTTCAAGATGTTACATTGAAAAGAGTCTCTTCACATGCAATTTTTTAATATGTATAAGTTACATAATTTATTTTAAATATGAAGCGATGACATTAAGGTTGGAGACCTTTTATATTCATCCCCATGCGATGCACACAGTTTGGACTGGCTCAGGACCCATGCAATGCACACATGTTGGATCTAATTGTTTTTTTCAATGTTTGGGACTAATTTTTGGTTCATGTTTGAAACTCTCATTTTTTGTGAAAGACGGACTTCGTTGTTCAAATAAATTACATTATTAAAAGCGAACTATAAAACAAATTTCATTTTTAACAAAACTATAAAAACATAAAACATTAAAGTAATTGGTATATTCAAGAGTCTAAATTATAACTCGTATAATAAAAAATCAGATCCAATGACGCAAGTCCGAATCATAAACCCACTCCAATCAATCAATAGACTTGACATTTAACTAAACACAATTTTCTTCTCCTTTATATACTTATTCGATTTAGAAGATTCTCATTGTTATATAAGTTTTTATAGCGTAATCTTCGGCACTTATTTTCATCATTATATATCTAAGTTGTAATGGTATCACATTTCTAAGCATGACACACATTTAAAATAGTTTATTGACATTAAAATATTATATGTGAAGAGACTTTTTCAAGATGTTACATTAAAAAGAGTCTCTTCACATGTAATTTTTTTAATATGTATACGTTACATAAATTATTTTAAATATGAAGCGATGACATTAATGTTGGAGACCTTTTATATTCATCCCCGTGCGATGCACACAGGTTTGGACTGCCTCAGGACCCATGCAATGCACACATGTTGGATCTAATTGTTTTTTTCGTAATGTTCGGGACTAATTTTCGGTTCATGTTTGAAACTCTCGTTTTTTGTGAAAGACGGACTTCGTTGTTCAAATAAATTACATTATTAAAAGCGAACTATAAAACAAATTTCCTTTTTAACAAAACTATAAAAACATAAAATATTAAAGTAATTAGTATATTCAAGAGTATAAATTATAACTCGTATAATAAAAAATCAGATCCAATGACGCAAGTCCGAATCATAAACCCGCTCCAATCAATCAATAGACCCGACATTTAATTAAACACAATTTTCTTCTCCTTTATATACTTCTTCGATTTAGAAGATTCTAATTGTCAATATGTAACATCGACATAATTTACACGGTCATATCAAATATCAAAGTCACGCAATATTCCAAGACGTTTAATTAAGAAAGTGACATTAACACACCATAAGACAAAAAACTACATTTACAGCAAAAATATTAAAATGCACTAACAAAAAGTGTAGTAATAATTATTGACTAAAAATTGAATGCTCGTCACATTATTTTCAATAAACTTACTTGCTAACGAATCAATAGTATTAACCCATTTATCGGTATTACATTAAGTAAAATATTGCATGTTTAATTTATAACGTACTATTAATATGAATGTTAAGTATTCATTCCACTGGTGGCCGTGGCGTTCTTCTTGTTATTGTTGTTGTTCTTGTTGTTGTTGTCTTTGTCGTTGTTGTTCATTGGCCTTTTGCATGTTTTGTTCTTGATACAATTTTTGTGACTTTTCGATCTCTTTCTTTAATGCTTCTTGACGCGCTGCAAAAAACAATTAGATATAGTTGATCGTTAGTAACTTAAATACAGTTAATCAATATATTGCATTTTCGATCAAAGTGAAAATGTTCGTGCATGTTCCACTTAATTTAAGACAACGATGTGTAGGATGTCTTAAACCATTAGAGAAGATGATGTTACTACCAAACCTCCTAAGCACCATTTTTATGTCATACATTGTTACACACACAAAACACGCGTGAAATTTACATAAAACAATATAAATCAATATGCTAAATAAGTAAGACGATATGATGCTTACTTTACCACCATAATAAGTTGTAGCCCAATGTGCATGCGGCGTGGAGGAAGTTGTGGTTTGTTGTGTGTGATTTTTGACACATTATATAGTTGATAAAATATTTGTAACTCATGGACCGGAAGGTAAAAAGACTAACCACTAATTGATGTGTTTAATTTATGCATTCATGGCATTTTTGGTTTATATTCTTTGAGGTTTAGATTACTTATTGCATTAATGAATTACATTCGATATTAAGCACCTCACTCAATATTAGGCACTAAATATATAGGTCATATGTACTTACCACTTAAGCATGAAACCTAAGGTACTTTACATGAAGCCTCCCAATAGCAAAATCAATTCATGAGACATTTATTAACACCCCTTTGCATTTATAAGACTATTTAGTCTTTTATTATATATGATATGATATAGTAGAAATGAAGATAAGAATTAATTAATTAAGTATTAATTAGGAAGTAAATTGGGATGCTAGTAAAATGGTTAAATAATTAGTAAAAATAAGTCATTAAAGGTAGATTAGTAAACATACATTTCTCATTTTTGGAAATCTTAAGTAAACATATTTTCTTTTTATGTGTATTATAGATTATAGACACGCCATTCACATACTATTAGATCAAAGGTTTAGGATAATTTTGCAGTTAAACATACGTATTATTTTCATTTAATTGTGAAAAGATATGATAAATGAGGATGCATAAAATTATCTATAATTTTTTATACGGTAGACTACTTTAGAATTGAGGTTTGAACAACTTCAGTTTCAATCAAACATTTTATTTTCTTTTTGTTGTAAATAGCTGTTCAATACATTCGTTGTTGTAACATTGTGTTATTCAATTTTTTTTAAGGAAAAGAAAGTAAAGGGAAATATAAAAGTGGTGGGAAGACAAAAAGAAAGACCGTTAAAAATTTGTTAGTATTTTTGAGTTACAAGAAAAGAAAAAAAAGAAGAAAGTGATAGAAAAAATATTATTTGACAATTATGTCATCGATTTATATTTAATTAAGACTCAAGTTATTGCAATTTCGTCACTAAAAATTACATCATATTTATTCCTCCACTATTATCCCAAAAGTGGGGTGAAAGTTTTGACAAAAAAAACCCAACCATTTCCCACTCTTTCTCACACTTTCTTTTTTACCCTCCTTCTAAGAAAAACTTAAGAATCATATTTTTGTTTTCTTAATTTCCTTTTACTTTCCAACCAAAATTAAAACTTGAGAACATACCGTTAAGAACATACGTATATTTTTGTTTTTTTTTTAACTTTCTTTCATTTTCCACCCAAAATTAAAACTTGAAAAGTCTTAGGTGCCATTTAGTTGTAGAAAAATTTTCCTCTTTTTTCGTTTCTAAATTCCTTTAGAAGGGAATGATTTTTATTCTCTAGAGAAGTGTTGAGAATTTTAAAAATCCGTTTAGTTGGAGTTATATTTTCCTTTTTTAAAAATGATAAGAAGATTACCTCAAATTGCGACGGCGAGCGGTGGCGGCAACGGTGGGCGGTGGAGGCTGACATGAGAGATTAGGGGTAGAATAGTGTATATGTTTTTTTTTTTGTGTTAAGAAAAAAAAATGAGAAAGAAAAAAAGTGAGAATGGTAAAATGGGCTTTTCAATTTCTTAGTTAAAATTTAGAAAATGAAATTTTCATTTTTTGGAAAATTGTTGGAAAAAAATGTGACTAAACGGATTTTCAATTTTTTCATTTTCACATGAATTTCCTAGAAAAATGGGATATTTTTCACCAACTAAACGCACCCTTAACTTTCATTCACTTTCCACCCAAAATTAAAACTTGAAAACATACCGTAAATGTTGTTTGACTAACTTTATTTAGGTACTTAGACTTATTAGCCACCATCAAAATGATTTGGTCCGTTTAATGTCTTCAAAATAGGTATAAGTCTCGACTCTTTCTAAGTACACAATTTGGGTGGTTAAGGAAAAGGTTGAAAATTGTTATGAGGACATCGTGGTTTTATGTACATCTAAGTCTAAAAATCTGTATTTATAGATAATCAGTATAGATAATACCACATCCATTTATTTGTTTACCACTGACTTATGTATACTACATATAAAAGAAAAATGGTCAAATTTTAAAAAGTAAAATGTAGAAAGTCAAAGGTGAGAGAAATGTATAGTGTAACTAATACTCTTATTAAAATACCACATTACTTAAAAGTACAATAATTTATTCACATTGTACAACCAATTAAAAGCAAATCTACTAAATTAAAAACAACCAATTAAAACACTCATTACTAAAAAGTACAATAAAATTTTCACAATATATAATTTAAACAAGCTACAACATAATCCAAAATATAAAGTAATTAAAAAACACTAATTAATATTATTTTTAAAACACCCTAAAATGAAAAGTACATGTTTTTATACACATTATACAAGCTAGACGAGTACCCGTGCATATCAACGAGATTTTATAGCGACAGATCGTTTAGTGATAAAAAAAATTTATGGGTTATAAACAAATATAATAAAAGTTTGAAGATTTGGGGATTAAACATAATGTTTTGAAACCCGGGTTGTTCAACTGGTTGAACCATTCCGGTCGAGAAACGGGTCGATTTAAACCTGGTCAACCTGACGGGTTGGGTCGAACACGGGTCAAATTAAACCGGGTCAATCCGCCTGGTTTGAAGCGTCCCGGGTCAACCCGGTTTTCGATAAATATTAATAGATTCCTTTTGAAATATATGTTTTCAACATTTCTATTTTTAGTTTCAACTTTTTACTTTTCATTTTTTATTTTTTCCTTTATTTATAGTATACGCGAGTACCCTGTGACGATTAATNCGATTTAAACCTGGTCAACCTGACGGGTTGGGTCGAACACGGGTCAAATTAAACCGGGTCAATCCGCCTGGTTTGAAGCGTCCCGGGTCAACCCGGTTTTCGATAAATATTAATAGATTCCTTTTGAAATATATGTTTTCAACATTTCTATTTTTAGTTTCAACTTTTTACTTTTCATTTTTTATTTTTTCCTTTATTTATAGTATACGCGAGTACCCTGTGACGATTAATCGGAGAAATAGATCTCGATGAGGTATGATTTACCAGTTTGTATCGGTTTCAACGGGTCATCTCTGGTTTGTTTTCGGATGGTTTTAATTGATTAGCCGAACCGGTGGCGACACGGGTTCCTAGTTGAACCCATTGGTCCGGTCCGGTTTTCAAAATTATATGTACCATCAACTTGTTAGCTTGTATGAAACTTTGTTTGTTTTATTAATTTGTATAATGTGTATAATAACATGTACTTTTCATTTTATGGTGTTTTAAAAATAACATTAATTAGTGTGTTTAATTATTTTATATTTTGAATTATGTTGTAGCTTGTTTAAATTGTATATTGTGAAAATTTTATTGTAATTTTTATTTAGTGGTTTTTTAATTGTTTGTACTTAATTTGGTAGATATGCTTTTAGTTGGTTGTACAATATGAATAAATTACCGTATTATTAAGTAATGAAGTGTTTTAATAAGAGTATTAATTACACTATACATTTCTCTCATCGACTAATTTTCAACATTCAACAATTCAACTTTGATCAAAAACTCTTTATAGATAGTATAGATATAGTATAGCAGGGTACCCGCGCGTTGCGGCGGCGGGTACCCTGTGACGATTAACCAGAGAAATAGATCTCGATCAGACCTGATTCACCAGTTTGTATCGGTTTCAACGGGTCCTCGTTCGTTTTCAGATGGCTTTTATTGCTTAGCCGAACCGGTGACGACACGGGTTCCCGATTGAACCCGTTGGTCCGGTCCGGTTTTCAAAACTATATGTACCATCAACTTGTTAGCTTGTATCAAAGTTTGTGTGTTTTATTAATTTGTATAATGTGTATAATAACATGTACTTTTCATTTTAGGGTGTTTTATAAATAATAGGGTAAACTGCAAAAATGGCCCTAACGTTTCGAAAAAAATGCAAATATGGTCCTCATACGAAAAAAATGCAAAAAATGTACGTGACAAGGTTTCGATTTGCAAATAACATCCTTTGTGCGTTACTGTTCATGCAAAAATGGTTTTTTCTCTAACGCTCGTTAGAAAATCCCGTTAGTTAGTCCTCACGTGAAACGCACGTGAGGGTAATTCCGTCATTTCACCTTTCCACCCTTTAACACACTCCAGCTACTCCCAAGCACGAACATCGACGAGGACATTTTTTGCAAATAACCGAACTCTAAGTCGTGTTTAACAAATTAACGTTAACAAATGACACATACATAAACGATCCATCTTCTTTGAACCGATCAAATCACACACCCACAAAACAATAGCATCGGAACTTAGCAGGCGTGATTCTTCAAACAACACACTTACCAGGTAACAACATTGACTGATTTTTACTTCATTCAAACGTTATTTTCATTTTTGTTAATCTTAATTGTTAATGCAGTAACAATGTATGGTAATCAATTCATTTGCGCTGTGGACAATCCTGAACATGTTTTGGATGTGTTTGTAAGTTAACACAATTATTGACAAGCTGTTATTTCTCTAACAAACTAGATTAATTAGTATTTAATTGACAACGGTTAAAAATTAATTTTCATAGACAGGAACTGCATAATGATTACGTTTTAGGAGGTTCCTATCATGGCAATTCTTATATTTACTTAGTTAAATATGGGGGGGGGGGGTTAGATGGAAAGTTCGTGTAAGGAGAGTCTCAGAATTAACGTGTGCTGTTGAGGGAGCAAGGTGGAATGATTGATGCGTGGATTATGGTCTACGCAAAAGGTTTTACCTCTCAAGAGATCTTGAGAAGCTTGCAATCCCCACCAGGCAGTGTACCTGACCGATGTAGTATAGTGTAGGGCAAGTACCGGGGGATTGATCGTTCTACTTGGGGAATAGTGTTCGTTAGGATTGAAAACTACTCTAATTAGGTCTAAGGGTGAGGGATGATTCTTTTTATATTTTTATAATTTTATGAAAGCAAGTAAAATCTCGGTTTTGAAGGAGTGGGCGAAATTAGTTGCTAGTCAACTAACCCAATAAACTACAAATGCAATAAAAATAAAATGACAAGAAAGTAAATGTGAGAAAAACTAATATGGAGAAAAACGTGTTTACTTAGGTTTCACTACTCCCTAGCTATCTTTTATTGGTTGATTAGTTTGTTACAATTGCGTGGATGACGGGTTGTATTCCTTAATACCATTCGTGGGGGCGTGTACGTCCTTCCAACTCTATAAGATCCTATCTCTTCCTATGACGACACGTTAAGTATCCTATCATGGCCTCATTAATATTCTCTTATGCATTAAACACAACCAATTAATCGTAGTACACATCCGATTCATGTTTCTTAAGACGTTCAAGCAAGTTACCAATAGGAAGTTAGCCAGTTTTTTTAAGCCTAACATTGATATCATTCATCCACAACAATTAATAACAAACCATCAACCAATAATCAATAGCTAGGTTTCATTACATCTAAGCAAACACAAACAAACCTAGCCTAGCATGTTAATGTAAAGACAAGCATAAGATAGAATCAAACAACACATAGACATATTGAATGATTAATGGGAGACTTATCTTTAATTAAGCATGGATGAAATAAGGGTGAAAAACCCTTACAAAGAGTGTAAAATTCGACCTAGGGTTTATCCCAAGTTTCTCCCAAAAGTTCTCTCTCTAATGAATGAAAAATAAAAAACTATATATAGAGAATACAGTCTGATGGCGTCACATTATAGCCCTTGACGTCGTCAACTCGCCGCCAAACTAACACTCGGAGTGCCCAGATCCATCTTTGACACCGTCACCTTGTAAAGTTCTCTAGGCCGTCTCCTTTTGCTCCAATACGTGACGGCCTGGGCGTCACAAAGGGTGACGCCGTCACTCTTTAACCTCAAAATTCTTTCTGGCGTGTCTCGTGTAAACTTCATATCCACCTCTTTGTCAACACATGACGCCGTCACCTTGTAAGGTGTGACGCCGTCAGGTACTGTTTCCAGCATAATTTGAGACTTTGTCGTTTTCTTCACTTTTATGCTCCTAAAACGTCCAAAATGCTTCCTTTTCCAGATTTCTTCTCCAAAGTACCTAAAATGACAAAAGGAACGATTTGAGGCAATATTTGATCAAATTATCACGACTTAGGGCTTAAATGACCCCTTAAAAGCGTAACACTTTTCGCCTCATCAAATACCCTTACACTTGAGATTTGCTTGTCCTCAAGCAAATGCGCTTTTATTCTAATCGAAATACAAGCTAGGGGTCATTTAACACTAATATAAAAGTAATTACAACAAATGATCGTTCCACTTCAATCAAAATAAGCACGAAAATTATACACTAGCACCTCACAAATAGTGTTTAGATACTCACATCTCTCGGGTGTTATAAAAGTATATATCACAAATGAAAATGAAAAATATCTCTTACTACCTGTCATAGCACATAGATTACCATAGGCTTGGGAAAGGATCAAAACCCTCCACCACTTTGGCGTAAGCACCTAGGATAAACTATCAAAGAGGTCTTTCAAAGGGTTGTAACGTGAGGTGTAGGTGTCACACCCTGAATTTACCTGTAAAATGGCAGCGGAATTGAATTCCCGGGTGTAACGATCATGGCATCTCATACAAGGTTACATTGAACGACCTAAAGTGTCGTTTTGTAAATACAACGTTTGATCATTTTATTTAAAACATAAAAGTTTACAACATAGGTCCCAAGTAGTTTTACACATTTATTGAAAATAAAATTGACAAGATCAAACGATTCATAAGTGCATTGAAATAAAACAGTGAGACGCGTCGATCCTCGACTCCATGTTGGTCCAATGCATGTCACATGTTGTTACATTAGTTACCTGAAAATACATTGCTAAAAACGTCAACAATATGTTGGTGAGAAATCATAGGTTTATAAAAATGAATGTTATACAGAAACCATAAGTATATATGTATGACTACCCGTCACATGATAAATGAAAAAGAGTACAATAGCCCTTAAGCTCATGACCCCGAAGCTTGACTGTATGTAATGCCCCTAAAGAGTGTTTTGCCAGACACTATAATATGAATAAAAATGAAATGCATCCGCTTGACTGTCGGATGATTAGAAGGAGAATTATGATTAGGAATTTATGGTTCAATGATAGTTATTTTTCTTTTTAGTTTTGGTAGCTATGTTTTTTTTTTCCGATGAAACCTGGCCGTACGTTTACAAAGGGCGAGTGTTTGACTATTTTTGTTCAACTTTCTAATATGATTAAGTTCCAACAGGTATTGGTCGGTTTTAGTTGGGTTTGGAGCGAACCGACCCGAAACCAAAAATAAGAAAAACGTTAAACCGAGATCGAACCGAATTGATATCGGGTCGACTCAGTTTTTGCCGGTTCGGTCAGCGGAACTTGATGCATAAACCTTTCAAAGGCGAGAAATGGATAAATCACCAATCGACATCCCGTGATTAAGTGAAGTAACCAAATTTCAGTAGCGTCTGCACACATGAGAAAAAACAAAGTATCAAGATCCAAACTGCATTAGTTATCCTGGTAGGATCTTTGTTAATAATTAGATAGGATACAAACGCATCATTAACGAAATCCCTTAATCCATACATGTTGTGGGATCGGGATAAAAGTACACATGGCTGCTATCACAAAATGATATGAATAGTAAGGTACTTAATAATTTGTATTAGCTAAATGAGAGCATATAAAATTGGTTTGAAAACCTTGACAAGTAGGTTTCTATTGATGTTTACTCATCTATAAACTTGAGATATAACGACGATGGTACATAAGTTTGTGTGTAACAGAAAAAACGAAAAGACATGGGTTATGTGTAGTATAAATTGTATTGCGTTATGGTGATGAAAGTCACTCATGTATTTGATGCATTTTAAAATACTACTATTTACAAAAACTTACTTAAACAAATTTTCTTTATTTAGTCGAGTACCCTGATCGAAACTAAGCATAATAAATAAATACGTATAACCCTTGCAAAACCGATGATTCTTTACGATGAACAAAGCCCGTGCATCGCACGGGCCATGCTGTCTCGTTAACTCAAATATTTGAAGATGCAATTTTGAGTTTTGATTGAATTAAATTTTGATCGATCATTAATTACAATGTCTACATTTCAGGATTCAAAGTTCGAACTATTTATATGTTTATGTAAAAACAAACCGTCTAATGTGATTCAGGTTTAGACTTTTCAATCACCTCTTACTAGTCAGATGTGGTAATCCGATTCAGACATAAAACATCTTAATGAAACAAACAACACATTAGCCTTTTTCTAGTCCTTATTTTGAGAGTTTAAGCAAAAATAAAGAAAGATCATTTTCTCTTTATATGTAACTAGGCGAGTACAAGCACATAGCGTCAAAAATTTAAGGCGGTAAATAATTGTAGTTGTGAAATTATGGTTAAGTGTTTTGTGTGTGAAAATGATGATATTGTTTATTATGTCAAACTTTTCACTAATAAATAGTCATGTAAGGAAAATATATATCTACGTAAAGTATAATATTAAAAAAAATATCAAGCAAGGGTTAATTAGCTTTCTTTCACTTCCCACCCAAAATTAAAACTTGAAAACTCTTAGGGTGCGTTTAATTGCGGGAAAATACTCTTGTTTTCCACAAAATATTTTTGTGGAAAACAAGGAAAACAGAGATCGCGTTCAAATAAGCGTTTTCCAACAAAATATTTTGCAAAACACAAAATCCCCTATATCCTAACTTAACAAGGAAAATTACAAAACAAATTTTAGTTGTTTCCTTGTTTTCCTTTGTAATCCACAACCCTCTCTCCCTTTTTTGAAAATAGAAAATACAAACATCAACTAAACACGTTTTCTACATCTTTAGTGTTTTGTGGCGATAAATTTCCATTCTAAATTTTTACAAAATTAGAGATAGAAAATAAGAGAAATTTTTCTCCAACTAAACGCACCCTTAACTTTCTTTCATTTTCCACCCAAAATTAAAACTTGAAAACTCTTAACTTTCTTTCACTTTCCACCCAAAACTAAAACTTGAAAACATACCGTAAATGTTGTTTGACTAACTTTATTTAGGTACTTAGACTTATTAGCCACCACCAAAATGATTTGGTCAGTTTAATGTCTTCAAAATAGGTATAAGTCTCGACTCTTTCTAAGTACACATTTTGGGTGGTTAAGGAAAAGGTTGAAAATTGTTATGAGGATATCATGGGTTTACGTACATTTAAGTCTAAAAATCTGTATTTATAGATAATCAGTATAGAGAATACCACATCCATTTATTTGTTTACCATTGACTTATCTATAATCTATAATCTATACTACATATAAAAGGAAAAATGGTCAATCTTGAAAAGTGGAAAATTGAAAAGTCAAGTAATGTGAAATCTTGAAAAATCTTATTAAAGGAAATTATGAAATGTAATTAATACTCTTATTAAAACACCCCATTACTTAAAAGTACAATGATTTATTCACATTGTACAACTAATTAAAAACATATCTACCAAATTAAATACAACCAATTAATACAAATCACAAACCGGGTTGACCCGGGACGCTTAACCCGACAGGTTGAACCGGTTTAATTTGACTCGTTTTCGACCCAACCTAGCAAGTTGACCCGGTTTAAATCGACCAATTTTTCGACCGGAACGGTTCAACCGGTTGAACCACCCGGGTCAAACCGGGTTTCAAAACATTATGTTTAATTCCCAAATCTTCAAACTTTTATTATTTTTCATTCATAACCTATAAACCTTTTTTTATGAATAAACTATTTGTCGCTATAAAATCCCGTTGCTATGCACGGGTACTCGTCTAGTACATATAAATGAAAAACGGTCAAACTTTAAAAAGTGAAATGTTGAAAGTTAAAGGTGAGAGAAATGTATAATGTAATTAATACTCTTAATACATTATTACTTAAAAGTATAATAATTTATTCACATTTTACAACTAATTAAAAGCATATCTATCAAATTAAAAACAACCAATTAAAACACCCATTACTAAAAAGTACAATAAAATTTTCACAATGTATAATTTAAACAAGTTACAACATAATCCAAAATATAAAGTAACTAGCTTATAGACCCGCGGAATCGCGGGGTTTTTAAAAGGTTTATACATCAAAAAATTAAGTGCGTGAATAAAGTAAGAAAGAACAACGAACATAAATGGTATGAAATGTTCTTTTAATGGAATAATAAGTTATAAGTCAGTGATTGTATAGACTACTATGCTTGTAAATATCTATGTAATAAAAGCCCATTGCCTCGTGATATCAAGTTTTGATGGTCTTGAAAAGCAAATGTATGTACTTGTAACACTTCAACACAAGATCCATTGCGTGAACACCTAATAAGTTTAAAAAATGTGTAAGTAAAAGGAGTTTTTGATTAATAATAAGTCGTAATATAAGAATCTAAAAAACAGAAAAGCAACTATTAAAAGTCGTAATATAAGAAACTAAAAATCATAAAAGCATTGACATGAATGGAAACATAAAAGTATGCACATCCATAACAAAGTAATAAGGGTCAATTCCCAAAATAAGCCAAAAAATTTTCCAATTTCCCAAAATAAGCCAAAACGAATCTGTTTTCCCAATTTAGTCAAGTGCGATCGTGCGATCGTGCGAATTTTATAAGGGCTTGACAAGTGTGGGGGACAAAAGTACATGCCAATCATTTGCAGGCCCACATTCGATCGTGCGATATTTGAATGTGCTAATGTGCGAAATTCTCCCCAAAGAATATTCCAACTTCACATTTGGACACGTGCAATGGGGAGAATTTCGCACATTAGCACATTCAAATATCGCACGATCGAATGTGGGCCTGCAAATGATTGGCATGTACTTTTGTCCCCCACACTTGTCAAGCAACGAGGGAGTTAGCACGATCGCACGATCGCACTTGACTAAATTGGGAAAACAGTTTCGTTTTGGCTTATTTTGGGAAATTGGAAAAATTTTTGGCTTATTTTGGGAATTGACCCAAGTAATAATGGCTTGCAAATATAAATGGTCATCATCTCAAATTATTAGCGTTCCAAAGCGAATTGTCAGTTTGATTATCACATTATAACGATGATAGTAATTTTTTCTTATAAGGTTAACAATCCAACATTTTTTACACTAATCTTTCATAGGGCTACTTAGCATATCGATGTTAACAGCCAAACCCATTCATATATAAGTAGATCGAAATTGACACCTCTAGTTTTGAAGACTATGACACAAATTATTATATGAAGAAACTTCAATGTGACAATTAACTCTTCCCAAGAATCACAATTATCATGCAAACAAATCAATACAATATTGAATGAAATAGAGTACTGATTTGCTTAAGGAAAGACCAGATGTAAAACTTTCAATAGATGTTTTGAAGAAACAGATCCTAATAAGAGTGCTTTGATTCACCAGTGACTGGAATGTTATCTTTCAGAGCAAGATGCTTTCTCACTATGCCGCATACCTTATCCACTGTTTCTTGCTAGGCCTGAATAAATGCGCATTGGATTAGCTGCGAGTTTATAAATATCCGTGCACCTGAACACATATAGATGGGAAATATAGTACAAACAAAAATTAAAACTTGGACTCAAGTATGCAAAACCGGCCATTATGCACAATGAAACAGAAATCTTAGTTATATGTTTTCTAATGCAGAAATTATTAGGTCTATTCTTTGGAGGCGCGAATACATCATCAACATTATTAGTCACATCACATATAGAGCTACTTTGACAATAGAAGAGGCACTATGAGCCCAATATTCCTTAATTAATTCAAACTCTAATCTAAATGGTAGGAGAGTATTTAAGCTACCAGATTGTGTTTATTTGATACCATAATCAGTAAAGGAGCGTGGTATCACATTATTTACAGATTGTATTATACGGTAGATATCTGTCCAACTCGTTAAAAATTTGCAACAAAGGCTCTTGATGCTCAACAATCTTCATATTATCTTTACCAATTGACTTAAATCTCCTTTGTTGTCTCCCCCTCCAGTCAAATCCTATTTAAGCTGCAATCACCAGAAAGACAGAACCAGTTAGCATGTTTAAGCTGTAATCAAACCTCCAATTGTGAACCACAACTTCTGTATACATGTTTATCAAGTATGATATTGGAGGATTGTTCAATATCCCTAAAAGCAGTAATTCTAACAACAATTCCAAACATTACTTATATGAGGTTCAACCCTCACGGACAGATATTAGCTTTTGTAAACATATCTGAGATACTTATTAAGAGGTTGGGATCGGTCCTAACTTAATTTAGACATTTTAATAAGATATGTATAGAATAAATAACCATAAAATTTTGCAACAGAGAGAAGTGAATTTTGGGTGCGTGATTAACTTATCACATTTGCAAAGTATAAATAAAATGTAAGAATACTTATATGAATAAATATCATACCTTTAGAGATGATGAAGGTCCTTCTTCCTTTAGAATAGTGCGTACACAGTGTGAGACACTTGTGTACTGGTTTCCTGCTGCCTGCAAAGATCGACAATTCGATACTTATCACATATAAACACAATCAGTTTATCTCAACTAAAATCACACAATTAAGCCATTTCTCGATAACAATAATAATCGATATAATATCTAATTCAAAATAAGCATCTGATACACACCATGATCAATAGTATTCAACAACTTTTAACAGACTACAAAACTTTGACTCCATTTTGTTCTCTAATCCAAACACTCAAAAAAGTTGAAACAGATAAAAAAAAACCTTATGAGCTCAAATCTGCAAGTAAGACACTCTCACGTAAGTAAAGTCCGGGTGTCTTTTCAGTAACTTTCACGTAAGTAAGACACTCTTACAAATATGAAACAAATAAAAAAAATGGGCTTATTTTGTTCTCTAAAGTGAATGAAGCCACAAATTCAAATTTAATCCAAACACCCTTACTGGTCATTTTACCATAGCTTATGAGCTTATATAAGCTAATCCAATCACTCAAAAAACCTTATGAGCTCAAATTCATATGTTATAATTAAGCTACTTATTGTTAGTAATGGGAAGCTAATTGATCTAATTTAATAAGTAACGTTGACCTAATTATTGCGACTTGAAGTTGCAATAATCAGTTTTACATGCTTGGTTAAACAAATTCTACTTCTGGTCCTGGTTATCTGGTCATTTAAGGTTGCGTGTGAACAGTTTTTAAGATAAGTAAACATTTATTAGAAAATGATTCAATAATAGACAAAATTACATCATGACACCTTATTAACATTACCTTAGTTTGCGTACTGTGACTATTTTTTGCGGCAATAAGGCAATAACACACCCTCCATAAAGTCGAGTGCAATGATCATCAATATAAACCGAATTTAATCCATAACTAAACTACGGGAACTTGGTGTAATTAACAGAGTTAGTGACACACAGGAAAACAAAATTATATCAAAATTATAGATCTCATGAATGCAAATTTGACCTTAGATGTCAAAACAGGAAAACAATCCTTTTTGGTGGTTTTATCTATTGACTACTTTAATAAAAACTTGCAATCACATTTGAGAACAACTGATTTTCTGATTTTGTTTCACATAACCAGTTTCAAAACATACATCCAAACACCCCATAAATTGTGAAAATCTGGCTTTATTTGTAAATAATTACATACCTGACCAAACTACCATCTGCGTCTAGTAGCTTATTTGGGGATCCCTAAACAACGGTGTCAATTCTGGCTTGAAGTATTGCTCCAGCATACATCAGATATGGTTCAAGTGTCACATAAAGAGTAGTAAAATGGAACTAACAATCACATTAACTTATGTCAGAATAAAAATAGATGCATATCCAAATAACCATATAATCGTAGTACACATCCGATTCATGTTTCTTAAGACGTTCAAGCAAGTTACCGTATAGGAGGTTAGCCAGTTTTCTTAAGCCTAACATCGACATCACCCACCCACAACAATTAATAACAAACCAACAACAAATAATCAATAGCTAGGTTTCATTAGATCTAAGCAAACACAAGAGAAACCTAGCCTAGCATGTTAAAGTAAATACAAGCATAAGATATAATCAAGCAACACATAGACATATTGATTGATTTGAAAGGAGACTTATCTTTAATTGAACATGAATGATTCAAGGGTGAAAAACCCCTGAAAATACAGTAAACCATGACCTAGGGTTTTATCCCTAAAGTTCTCCCAAAAGTTCCACATTTAATGAATGAAAATTAGAAAATTATATATAGATTTTACAACTTGACGGCGTCACGTTTTAGCTTGTGACGCTGTCACCTCGCCGCCAAAAACCTTCTCGGATTGCTCAGATCTACTATTGACGCCGTCCCTCTTTAAATCTCTCTGGGCCATCTCTCTTTAAGTTATAACGTGACGGCCTAGGTGAATTTACACGTGACGCCGTCACATTTAAAAGCTTCAAAATCTTTCTGGCCCGTCTCGTGTAAAAATTATCCACCTCTTTGTCAAAGCGTGACGCCGTCACTTCGTAAAGAGTGACGCCGTCAGGTACTGTTTCCAGCATGGTTTTGAGACTTTGTCGATTTCTTCACTTTTATGCTCCAAAAACGTCCAAAATGCTTCCTTTTCCAGATTTCTTCTCCAAAGTACCTAAAATGACAAAAGGAACGATTTGAGGCAATATTTGATCAAATAATTAGAATTAGGGCTTAAATGACCCCCTAAAAGCGTAACACTTTTCGCCTCATCAAATACCCTTACACTTGAGATTTGCTTGTCCTCAAGCAAATGCGCTTTTATTCCAATCAAAATATGAGCTAGGGGTCATTTAACACTAATATAAAAGTAATTACAACAAAAAATCATTCCACCCTAGTCATAACAAGCACGGAAATCATATACTAGCACCTCACAAATAGTGTTTGGATACTCTCATCTCTCGGGTGTTATAAACCTATATAACTAAATGGAAATGGAAAAATATCACCCACTACCTGTCATACCAAATAGATTACTATAGGCTTGGGAAAGGATCGAAAACCTCCTCCACTAGGCGTAAGCACCTAAGATAAACTATCAAAGAGAGCTTTTCAAGGGTTGTAATATTAGGTGTAGGGATATGATAAACACGGTTTGTTGGAATAAAGGGTATTTTTAGTGGTGGCGAGTTAATTATCTTGATCAAATACATGCACAAGGTGGCGTTGCTAAGCCAAGACTCGACTCGACTTAAGTTAAATAGAAAATAACATAAACAAAAATAAAGGGAAACGGGATGGTAGTCCGTATGTCTTTTCTACTTTTCTTTTTCCAATTTTTTTCGTTTTTCTTGTTTTTTCGATTTTTTTTTCATACACTCTTGCCCTACCATCCAAAATAATACATCATAGGGGCCTCGGTTCTCCCCTTACACTTGAACTTTTACATACTTTACAATTAACTATTCTAATGACTCGAGTTAAGATAATTGAAAAACTTTGAGTACTTTAAAATATTAACGCATACATGGGGGTAATAATTGACTTCTTCCCCATTACTCCATTACATTAGTACTTTACCCATGAGTCCCAATCGTCCCAAAACAATATGTACAAGGATATGACTCGACTTAGCAACCATGTAATCAATTAGACAATTAACTAAGGGTTTAAACAAATGTTGTCACAATAATGCACTAAAGATGAGTGCATACAAGGTAGGCTAAGGCGATTTGGGTGTACATTTGGGGTGGATTGTAAACAAATTCTTCCTTTAAGTAAAATGCTTAAAGTTAGAAACGAAAAGATAGGCTCTGAGGGGTGTACTAGGGGTATCGTGTACTAAAAATGAGTACAACGCTAAGGTGTGGGAGAATTACTTGACCAATGAAGTCAATGTAATTATAATACGGGTGTAAAACATGGGTTATCCTAATGCCTCTTATCATGTAGTAAATCTAACTACACGAATGTAGTCTCACTTGTGGATTTGGGATGGTCACTAACGCAAGTTCTAGAATCTATAAACTACCGGTACACACACAAGCACCAACAATGAATGCTTTTCCTAACAATTCTAGGGGTGAACCTCACATATTTGGGGGAAAATTTTTGAGTGGTACGGTTTTTGTGCTAGTCATACAATTCCCTATCCATGAGACGCTTATTAAGACTAAAGTTTCACTCCTATATGTTGTAAAAAATTTTAAATTTGGCGCTAAAATTGCCCTAACAAATATTTCTCTCGGTTTTATTACACATCTACCATTAAACAAAACAAAAATCAAGCGTAATAGCATTTTCTAAGGTGTCTTCATTTACCCCCTTACACTTAAACCGAACATTGTCCCCAATGTTCACATAAAAGATGTAAAAGTAAAGAAAATGAAAGAATGAAACAAATACTCCCCTGATTCGTTTGATGTGGATCGTGTGGTAACATGGTTAGATCTTCTTCCAAGATGATGTAAAAGCTTCAAGATCAAAGCGACGCCAAAAACTTGATGTCATGAACTTGATTCCATGTTCATCTTCTTGTCCAACGCAACCTGTTAATCCTGAGAAAACAATCTAGGCAAACCTTGCGTAAAATCGGCCGCAAAATCTATATAAGGATATAATGCTTGTGGAATGAAAATTTTGTAGATTCCTGGAATTAAAGATGCAGTAATTTTCATAATTCGGCAGAAAAACTAAATTTTTTAAAAACCTTTTTCTGGAATCAGTACCTGACGCCGTCAGGTTTTAAAGCCTGACGCTGTCAGAATTGATCTGACAGAATTCTTATGTTTAGTTTCCGGAAAATTTCTGGGAAAACAAATACCTTAATTCCTGGAATCCTGCAAAATTTCGTTATGACTTGATACAAGCATTTGACTCAAACAAATACTAGTATGTATGTTCATTTAATATTGTTACAATTCATGTCCAATTCGTTCTTATAAACAAATTTAGATTTCCCTTACACTTATCTTTTTGCAAAATACCTTTATATGTAGTTAAGACGAAGTTAAAAACAAAATAAAGCATTTTCACAATGTAATTTGAAACATGAATTGTTAGCAATAAAAATAAAACATACATACGGAAACAAATAAAATCAAACAAACAAACAAACAAAACAAATAAAGCTTGGGTTGCCTCCCAAGAAGCGCTTTTCTTTATTAACGAGTCTCGTAGCTAGACTCAAAGTCACCCTAATTACGTGACCTCTTCGTCAAAGGTTATGTCTTCCTCATTGATCATTTCATTACCATTTTCTTGATAATCTTTAACTCGTTGTATATTTACTGTGAATTCCCTATCCTCGTCATCAATTAATACGACGGCTCCAGCTCTTGAGGAGCTCTTCACAATGAATGGCCCATACCATCTGGACTTTAGTTTCCCAGGAAATAACCTTAATCGCGAATTATATAGTAAAACCTTATCTCCCTCTGAGAACTCCTTAGGTTTCTTAATCCGTTGGTCATGCCATCTTTTTGCTCTTTCCTTGTATGTAATGGAAGATTCATAAGATTCCAATCTCAATTCATTGAGCTCTTGGAGTTGCAAGAATCTATTTGTTCCTGCTATCGTGTAATCCAAATTGCAGGCCTTAAGTGCCCAATATGCCTTGTGTTCCAGTTCTACTGGGAGGTGACATGCCTTGCCGTAAACCATGCGGAAAGAGGTTGTTCCGATAGGTGTCTTATAAGCAGTTTGGAAAGCCCATAAAGCCTCATCAAGCTTAAAGGACCAGTCTTTCCTGTTTTGATTGACCGGTTTCTCTAATATCCTTTTTATTGCCCTATTGGTGTTTTCGACTTGACCGTTGGTTTGAGGATGATAAGCAGTGGAGAATCGATGGGAGACTCCATATCTTTTCATGACCTTTTCCATTTGCGTATTGCAAAAATGAGTTCCTCTGTCACTAATAAGAGCTTTTGGAATGCCAAATCTAGCAAACAGTTTCTTTAAGAAATGAATGACCACTCTAGCATCGTTGGTCCTAAGGGCCTGCGCCTCTACCCACTTTGAAACATAGTCGATGGCCACTAAGATGTATTCATTCCCTCCTGAAGATGGAAAGGGGCCCATGAAGTCTATTCCCCAAACATCGAAAACCTCACAAACCTGTATATAATTCTGGGGTGCTTCATCTCTCCTGGAGATATTCCCAGCTCTCTGACAAGCGTCACATGCCTGTATCATTCCTTTCACATCACGAAATACTGTAGGCCAATAGAATCCTGCGTCGAAAATTTTTCGTGCAGTAGTATTCATTTCATGATGTCCTCCGGATGGACCTGCATGACATTCATTCATGATTCTGATTACCTCCTTCTCAGAAACACATCGCCTGATCACTTGATCAGGGCATCTGCGGAACAAGAAAGGTTCGTCCCAAAAGTAGTATTTTAATTGAGCGAAGAACCTCTTTCTTTCGTGTCTGTTCATGTGTTCAGGAACAACTCTGCTTGCCAGGTAGTTAGCATAATCTGCGTACCATGGTTCATTATCATTTATTAACATGAGTTGTTCATCGGGAAACGAATCCCAAATCTCACTCTTATCAGATTCGCTCAGGCTGGGGTTTTCTAGTCGAGAGAGATGATCAGCTGCTAGATTTTCTGCTCCCTTCTTATCACGAATTTCTACATCAAACTCTTGCAATAGTAAGATCTAACGGATTATTCGTGGTTTAGCGTCCTGTTTAGTGAAAAGGTATCGAAGAGCTGAATGATCAGTAAAGACAACGGTTTTTGAGAGGACTAGATATTGGCGAAACTTATCAAAAGCAAATACCACGACTAACAGTTCCTTTTCCGTGGTGGTGTAGTTTTCCTGAGCAGGATTCATAGTTTTGCTAGCGTAATATACTGGCTGGAAGTGTTTGTTAAGCCTTTGGCCTAGCACTGCTCCAACAGCATAATCACTAGCATCGCACATGATCTCAAAGGGTAGCTCCCAATTAGGAGTGACCATAATCGGAGCCTGTGTGAGTTCCTTCTTCAATTGGTCAAAGGCATCCTTACATTCTTGAGAGAAATTGAATGGAGCATCCTTCACAAATAGCTGAGTCATTGGCCGAGCTATTTTCGAGAAATCCTTAATGAATCTCCTATAGAAACCAACATGACCTAAGAAGCTACGTATTGCTTTGACCGTAGTAGGATAAGGCAGCTTGGATAAAGCCTCGATTTTTGCTCGATCTACCTCAATTCCGTTTCCAGAGATTTTGTGCCTAAGCACGATCCCTTCTTTTACCATAAAATGGCACTTTTCCCAGTTTAAAACCAAGTTGGTCTCCTCACAACGTTTGAGCATTTTCTCAAGGTTAGTAAGACAACGGTCGAAAGAGTCTCCAAAGACTAAAAAGTCATCCATGAAGACTTCCTTGCTGTCTTCCATCAACTCGTGAAAGATTGCAGTCATGCATCGTTGGAAAGTAGCGGGAGCGTTACATAGTCCAAAAGGCATCCGCTTGTAGGCGAATGTACCATAAGGGCATGTGAATGTGGTCTTTTCTTGGTCCTCAGGGGCGATAGGGATTTGGAAGTTTCCTGAGAATCCATCTAAGAAGCAGTAGTATTCATGTCCTGCTAATCTCTCCAACATTTGATCGATGAAAGGGAGAGGGAAGTGATCCTTTCGGGTTGCATCATTCAGTTTCCTGTAATCGATGCATACACGCCAACCGGTGACTGTTCTTTGGGGGACCAACTCATCCTTGTCATTTTTTACCACTGTCATCCCTCCTTTCTTAGGTACAACCTGTACAGGACTGACCCATGGACTGTCTGATATTGGATAAATTAGCCCCGCATCCAGGAGTTTAATGACTTCCTTCTTTACGACTTCCTTTATGTTGGGATTCACTCGCCTCTGAGGTTGCACGGTCGGTTTATAATCCTCCTCCATGAGGATCTTGCTTGTGCAGAAAGTTGAGTCAATCCCCTTGATGTCAGCTACACTCCATGCAATAACTCCTTCATATTTTTTTAAGACCCCTAGGAGTTTACCTTTCTGTTCATTTTTTAAGGAGGAGCTAACGATTACCGGAAGTTGATCTTCTCCCTGGAGGAAAGCATACTCTAAGTGGGTTAGAAGTTCCTTAAGTTCTAGCTTGGGTGGCTCGATGATGGAAGGTTTAAGTTTTTTTTGGGCTTACGAAGTTCGAGTGGTTCAACGTCTTCTCGTCTGGGATAGAAGGAGACTGCGTTGACACCCTTCGTCTTTTCCTCTTCGGAAATGGGTAGTAAAGCTTCGTCACATAACCATCCCGTTTCAACCTGCTCATCTACACAATCGTCAATGACATCGGAGAGTTCATCGACCTCCCCGATGAAATACAACCGGTTGGCTGCTTTGAGAGACAGGTTCATTGTGTCTTTGATGACAAAGGTTAAACTATCGGTGCCTACTCGTAAGGTCAGCTTGCCGTCATGAACATCAATGACGGCTCGAGCAGTTGCAAGGAACGGTCTCCCTAGGATGATGGGTACTAGATCATCTTCCTCCATTTCCAAGATGACGAAGTCAACTGGAAATTTGAACTTTCCCACTTTAACAAGCACATTCTCACATATTCCTAAGGGATACTTGACCGATCTACCAGCTAGCTGGATGTTCATACGGGTTGATTTCAAGCCTGAGTATCCCAACTTGAGGAACATGGAATATGGCATAAGATTGATGCTTGCCCCTAAGTCGGCTAGAGCATTCTTTACTGATAAAGATCCTATGGAACAAGGCAGGGTGAAACTACCGGGGTCGTCTACTTTCTTTGGTAATCCTTGCTGGGTCACCACAGAACATTCTTCTCCTAAGGTTACAAGACCCTCGAGCTTTTTCCTATTGGCGAGTAGCTTCTTGAAGTATGTACTATATTTGGGCATATGGTAACATGCATCAAAGAGGGGTATAGTGACAACCGAATCCTTCAAGTATGACAAGAACCTCTTATTATCGTTCTCAACCTTTTGATTTTTGAGGCGTGACGGATATGGGACTTTCACGGGATGTTTAGGTGGAATGGGTGGGAAGTAGGTTGCCTGAGGGGGCTGCTCGGGAACCTCATCGCGCACGTTACCTTCCTCCTCGGGAGCGGTGTCAGGTTCCGTGACGTTGGATTGTTGGACTGAGTATGGTGGGTCCTTAGTTGTTGTTCCTGCTCTGGTGGTGATGGCTAGCAAAGGGTCGTTTTGATTCACTTGGGGGTTGACGTAGCCACCAAGTGAGGCATTGAGTTCTGCGAACGTGGCCTTGAAATCATTTTGTTGATCGGTTATGAGGTCGTCGAGACCTTTTAACATTAGATCTTTTTCATGTGTGAAATGCCCAAGATCATCCTCGAAGGTGCTCCTAACCTTGAAGTCGGGACCTTCTTCTCCTTCCCCATTTCTTACGAGATTCCCCCAAGAGGTAAAATCTTTGTTTTGATAGAAAATTAATAGGGAAGGGTCATTAAAGATGTCATGGCTCGACAGATAAGCTTGTTCAGTGGTGGCGTTTTCCCCGCATTCCTCCACTTCGTGCGGGCCACCACATTGGTCGCAAATTAGATATGGGTTTGACAATCGATTAGCGGTTCGCGACCCGTCAAGATATGTCAGTCTTTCATGCAATTTCCTTAGCCTGTTCTCAAAAGAGGGTTTTTTTGTGACCTCAGACATGCTCATGATCGAATCGGGTTCATCCCATGTATCATCTTGATCTTGAGCATATTCCTCAATCCTATTCCACCCTTCCTCAGCACTTAACTTGGATATTCTCCCTTTTACCGAATTATTTACTCCCTTCTGGTCATTTTGAGAGATACTATCATAGAATATTTGGACAAGAAGCCAGAGTTCAATGCCATGATGGGGGACTTGTCTTATTAGATCCTTGAATCTAATCCAGGATTTATGAATGGGCTCTGCTTGTCCAACGCGGAATCGGAGGAGTTTGTC